>AWOL01S0005054.1:0-18956 GCA_000715115.1 Nicotiana otophora
GCTGAGGGATCTCCCGGAATACGTCTGTAGTCCCAAAGTAAATATGCAGTGCTGGGGGATCTCCCGGAATACGTCTGTAGTCTCAAAATAAGTATGTAGTACAGGAGGGATCTCCCGGAATACGTCCGTAGTCCCAATTTAAATATGTAACGCAAGATGAAATGACAGGTATGACATCGAGTTATACAGTTTATACTGAACACATATAAGGAAAGTAGGGACTTAACTAAGAATGACGCACAGAATGTCAAATAGGCAGTTAAAACACATAAGCATGCTTCTCTAGTCTAAGTTTAACAATTAAACGTACTAGTACAATTTAATAAGTAAAAACAGTTTATGATTTAGAAAGGAAAAACGGGATTTTTGCAATAATAGCTCGTGTACGTACTCGTCACCTCACGTACACAGTGCCCACACATCAATTAATATCAAACATCTTAAAGGAAAGTCCCCAACACAAGATTAGGCAAGCCACTTACCTCAAACTGCTCAAATCAACTCGATATCACGTTCTTGCCACGCGTATCCGACTCCAAATGGCCCGAATCTATTCAAATTAATTGCATAATGTAAATATGACTACAAGTAACTAATGTAGCTAATTAATTCGAAGCTAAAGCGTGAAATTAGGAAAATGCCCAAAATGTCTCCCCGGGCCCACGTCTTGAAATCGGATAAAAATTACAAATTATGAACACTCATTCACTCACGAGTTCACTCAAACAAAAATCATCTAAATCCGACGTCAAATTCCCATTCAAATCTCAGATTTTCAATTGGGGAACCTTCTCCCCCATTTCCAAACTTCTACCCTCAATTTCTTCAATTAGATAAGGAAAACAACAATAAATTAATGTATTATGATCAAAATAGAGTTAGAATTAGTTACTCAATAGTTCTCCTTCAAAATCCCTCGAGAAATCATCTCCCACCGAGCTCTAAATCGAATTGGTGAAAAATGAGGGATGAACCCTCGAAGCTGCCTCTTCAACCCAGCGATTTTTGCACCTGCGCTCATGGGGCCGCATCTGCGGTCACGCACCTACGAAAAAATCATTGCAGGTGCGAAGGTCACTTATTCAGGCTGGGTCCGCACCTGCGCGCTTGAGTCCGCACCTGCGGATGCGCTTCTGTGCTCAATCGTCCGCTTCTCCGGAACCTTGGGTCCTTCTCACCTTCTCATCTGCGACTGCCCAAAAATCCTTGCATGTGCGAAGGTCACTTATCCGGGCTGGGTCCGCACCTACGTGCTTGAGTTCGCACCTGCGGATACGCTTATGCGCTCAATCGTCCGCTTCTACAGAACCTTGGGTCCTTCTCACCTCCGCATCTGCGGTGCCCTTCCGCAGATGCGGCTCCGCTCCTGCGGCTCACTCGTCACATCTGCGACCACTGACTCCTCAGCCTAAAAGAACCAGTAAAATCAAAAATTCCTCTAAGTCCAAGCTTTCACCCGTTAAGCATCTGAAACACACCCGAGGCCCCCAGGATCTCAACCAAACATACCAACCAATCCTAAAATATCATACGAACTTAGTCGAGCCTTCAAACCACGTCAAACGACACCAAAATCATGAATTAAGCACGGATTCAAGCCTAGTAATTTAAAATTTTCCAAATTCTACAAATGACGCTGAACCACATCAAATCTAGTCCAAATGACCTCACATTTTACACACAGATCACAAATGACAATATGAACCTACATCCACTTTCGGAATTCCATTCCGAGCTCGATATCAAAATTTTCACTATCGGCCGAAATCGCCGAAAAACTAACTTTTGTCAATTCAAGCCTAAATCTACTACATACCTCCAAAACATATTCCGGACGCGCTCTTTACCCCAAAATTACTCAACGGAGCTAACGGAGTCGACGGAATTCCATTCCGAGCTCGATATCAAAATTTTCACTATCGGCCGAAATCGCCGAAAAACTAACTTTTGTCAATTCAAGCCTAAATCTACTACATACCTCCAAAACATATTCCGGACGCGCTCTTTACCCCAAAATTACTCAACGGAGCTAACGGAGTCGACGGAATTCCATTCCGGATCAGTCTTTATACAGTTCTGACTACGGTCCAAACTCTAAGGCTTAAACTCACAACTAGGGACTAACTGTCCCAAAACTCCCCGAATCCCATAACCAAATACTCCGATAAATCCCAAAAGCAGAAACAATTATGGAGAAAGCAGATATTAGGGGATCGAGGCTCTAATTCTCAAAATAACCGACCGGGTCATTACAGTCGCCCCTTTCAAACTGGTCATAATCATTGTGCATCTTACCAAAGTAAGGATCATTATCCTGTTGCTAATGCTGAAAATGAGAAAATAATAATTTTATTATTATGTATATTACAACAATACTATGTGTATTAAAAGTAAAGAATGGAATAGTAACCTATAAGCATATATTGCATCTTTGAACAATATACTATAACATTATATTATATAAAAGAACAATACCGCTAAATTTCTCTTCGGTTTCGTTGATTGCCTACCAATAGCTGCAAGCACCTCCTCAAACTTGGTCTCTACAAAAAGCTTCAAACCTTTTAACTCCTTCATTACCTCAGCATTGGTAGGTTTGGAATCACCTCCAGTACTTTGATGCATACTTTGTGTCTTTGGCAATTGAGTGCCAAAAACCTGAAAGCTATCAGGTTGACTGTCAGTGCAATAAACTTCAATTTCAAAGTTTAGGCACATCAAATATTTGCTTCTCAACATCAGTTGGGGTGATGTTCTTTAGCTGCAATTATTAATAACACTAGTTAGAAATATAAATGATAACAAAACATGGAAAGATAAAAGACCCTTATAACCATATGATACCATCATGGTATACATGTATACCAACATAGTATATCATTGCTCTAGGTTATTTCTACAACTACCTGTGACTAAACTACTGTACCAAAACATTAAAAGATGCAATAAAAGTATGATAAAATTAAAAGTATAAGTAGAAATAAAATTATAAGTGCAGAAAAGATCCACATTACCATATGATACCAACATGGTATACATGTATACTAACATAGTATATCATTGCTCTGGATATTGCCACAACTACCTGTGACTAAACTATTGTACCAAAATATTAAAAGATGCAATAAAAGTATGAGAAAATTAAAAGTATAAGTAGGAGAAAATATCCATATTACCATATGATACAAATATGGTATACATGTATACCAATAGAGTATATCATTGCTCTAGGATATTGCTACAACTACCTGTGACTAAACTATTGTACCAAAACATTAAAATATGCAATAAAAGTATGAAAAAATTACATGTTCGTGTTGCAAGATAAAAATTCGAAAAGTAATTCGTTCATTCTATATTTGACCTTTGACTACCTAATTCAGAATTCGTGGAAGTTTTTTTCCAATATGATCCGCAAAGTGACCATCCAAACTTGGGTAGCATTCATACAACCAAATATGTAAATCCAACGGGAAGCCACCGAGTCTATAAAAAGAAGGCTTATTTTGAAACTCGTTGGAATACGAGTCGATTGTAGCGTTATAAACATCGATAACCCAGGAATAATTATTAAAAGCACCGCACTCAACCAAGTCAATGTAAGACCGTGAAATAACATTTGGTTTGACCAGAAAAAGTAAGAAGTTGTTCACAAAAAAAGAACTGCTATCTTCAACACATCATCATCTGTCTCCCATTTCTTCTTCATAAAACAGTCTACTAGTTGGGCCAATGTCACAGATGTAGTCCCAAAATATTTTGAAATCAACCTATTCTCTGGTACGCTCTCTATACTTGTATTACCCTTACATTTCAGCCCAGTAATGAGTGCAAATTCACCCAAACCAAAGCGCAACCTAGAATCACTCACTACAAACCGAATCTCATTTTTCACCTCATGATGTACTTCTCTAATAAGTAAATGGTACATAACCAGAATCTACACAATAACTGGTGGCAGATCCAAAAAATATCAGAAGCATGTTTTCTTAAACATTCAAAGTTGCTTCTTTGTTAAATTCTCTTTCAACAGACGAATGACATTGCAGTTGGTATCCCAATCTTACTTTGGTTTATAATCTATGTCCATAGGCANAGTCAATGTAAGACCGTGAAATAACATTTGGTTTGACCAGAAAAAGTAAGAAGTTGTTCACAAAAAAAGAACTGCTATCTTCAACACATCATCATCTGTCTCCCATTTCTTCTTCATAAAACAGTCTACTAGTTGGGCCAATGTCACAGATGTAGTCCCAAAATATTTTGAAATCAACCTATTCTCTGGTACGCTCTCTATACTTGTATTACCCTTACATTTCAGCCCAGTAATGAGTGCAAATTCACCCAAACCAAAGCGCAACCTAGAATCACTCACTACAAACCGAATCTCATTTTTCACCTCATGATGTACTTCTCTAATAAGTAAATGGTACATAACCAGAATCTACACAATAACTGGTGGCAGATCCAAAAAATATCAGAAGCATGTTTTCTTAAACATTCAAAGTTGCTTCTTTGTTAAATTCTCTTTCAACAGACGAATGACATTGCAGTTGGTATCCCAATCTTACTTTGGTTTATAATCTATATCCATAGGCATAAGGAAATCTCAACACTGCAAAACATGTTCCTATAAATAATTTCAGAAATAGAATTCACTTACAAATACAACTAAAACAACCAAAAATGTTACAACTACCATATGATACCAACATGACATATAACTATACCAACAGGGTATACAGCTCTACTGGCTAATTTCCGGCAACTATAAATGACTATACTACTATTACATAACAGACATGCATAAAGAGAAAAATCAAAAAGGTATGAAGTTATAAAGTATTTTCAAGATATTGTACGATACTACTATTATTAAAGGAAAAACAAATAGTGTACCAATTAAATGCAGCCAATACAGCCAAAAAAGGATCCAAAAGCGTATGATACCAATATACCAATATAGTATATAGCTATACTAATTGGGTATATAGTTGTATGGGGTTGTTCCAACAACTGCCTATAACTATAAAAACTATTACATATCACACATACTTTATGTCCATAGGCACAAGGGAATCTCAACAATACAAAACATGATCATATAAATAATTTCAGAAATAGAATTCACTTAAAAATACTGCTAAAATAACCAAAAATGTTACAACTACCATATGATACCAATATGGCATATTATTATACTAACAAGTTATACAATTCTAATGGTTAATTCCTGCTAACTATATATGACTATTCTACTATTACATAACACACATGCATATAGAGAAAAATAAAAAAATAGTGTATCATATACGTCACGGCCCAAAACTTATCATGTCGCGATGGCACCTAACGTGGTACTAGGCAAGCCGACACTTCAAAATACTTCCAACACTTTTAAATGAAAAATAAGAATAATGCAGGTGTAAATTATCAAAACCCTCAAAATTGGATAGAAAGTCAAAAGCCAATACGAAAATTCACAACATCGGGGTGTCACTGAGTACATGAGCGTCTATACAGCACAAGTCTATAAATATTATCTATGACAAATTAAAACTAAATACATAAAGCTGAAAGATAGAGAAGGAGAGACAAGTCTGCGAATGCCGGAAAGCTACCTTGGAATCTCCAAACGATCAAGATGTGCCAAGAGATCAACACCCACCATGTCCGAAAATACCTGGATCTATACACAAAGTGTAGGGTGTAGCGTGAGTATAACCAACTCAGTAAGTAACAAGACTAAATAATGGACTGAAAGTAGTGACGAGCTTCACGAATATTGTTCAATTATAGAAATTACAACATAGAAAGATAAGCATACTTTCAAATTCGACAATTAAGGCCAAAACGGTTAATTCATGTCAAGTTCAATTGGAAACAAGATATAACATCTCTCAGAGATTACATGACAAGGATATATGTCATCTGAAGTACAACAGTAATGAAATTAAGTGCAAAATCTCAAAGCAGCAGTTACTCAGTCCTCCCATGCACGCCAACCTCACAGTCACTCATTCCTCACAGTCTCTCATTCCTCTCAATCGTTCGGCACTCGGCACTCACATTCAATAGGTACCTGCGTTCACTGGGGTGTGTACAGACTCCGGAGGGGCTCCTTAAGCCCAAGCGTTATAACAAGCCAGTCATGGCATAAATCAATAAAACATGTTGTGGCGTGCAGCCCGATCCCATAATATCCTCACAAAATCAGGCCCTCGGCCTCACTCAGTCATCGACCTCTCCAGTCTCTCGGGCTCTCAGTAATCATGATAATTAGCTCAGACAGCAATGATATAATGTATCAATAATGAACAATAGAGACTGAGATGTAATATGCAAGTAAAGTTGTGACTGAGTACATATAATAATTTAGCAGATAATTCAACATGTACACGACCTCTATGGGTCCCTACAGTGTCAACACATAGTCTAAACATGATTTCTAACATGATTTGCGGTTCAATTTCTATAGCACATGGAGAATATATGGGTAACAACAGATTTTTCAATTATTCAGCTCAATTGACCAAGTCATAATTCCTATGGTGCACGCCCACACGCCTGTCACCTAGCATGTGTGTCACCTCAAAACCAATGTCATGACACATATTACAGAGTTTCATACCCTTAGAACCAAATTTAGAACTGTTACTTACCTCAAACCGCGCAAATCTCTACTCCAACACAGCCTTGCCTCGCGAAACGGCCTCTGAATGCCTCGAATCTAGTCACAAATTATTCGATACAATCAACACGAGCTAAAGGAATCAATTTCATAAGAAAATACTAAGCTCTTAATCAAAAGTCAAAAATAGTCAACTCAAAAGCCGGCCCCGAGCCCATGTCTCAGAAAACCGGGTGAAAGTCATAATATTCGAACACCCATTCAACCACAAGTCCAATCATACCAAAGTTACTCAAATCCGATACCAAAATCTCGATCAAAACCTCAAAATTTGGCCTAAGAACTTTTCTCCATTTTTTCCTAATTTTTCCACCCTAATCACTAATTAAATAATAAAATCAAAGACATAATCATAAAAATTAACCAAAACTAGGTAAGAATCACTTACCCCAATCACCCCACTTGAAAATCTCTCCAAAACTTGCCTCCCACCGAGCTCCCAAAATCAATTTTGTATTATGAACTCAAACCCTCATTTTTGAAATGTTTAAATCTGCCCAAGTAACCCTTCTTCGCGAACACGACCCCCTTCTCGCGTTCGCGTAGCAAAAATTAATTTTCTGCCCAAAAGCCTCCTACACGAATGCGAGGCACCACTCGCGAACGCGATGCCTTGCTGATCCATGCTTCGGGAACGCGTAAAGACCAAACGCGTGGGGTCCCAGCTTCCTCCTCTCCTTTTCGCGAACACATTCCCCTTCTCGCGTTCGCTATGCACCAACTACCCAGACCTTCGTGAACGCGTCTCCCTCTTTGCGAACTCGAAGAACAAATCCCTACCTGCCATCAGCTACCCTTCACAAACGCGAGACTCCCATCGCGAATGCGAAGGAGGAAACCAGAACTGGACACCAGAAATTTTCCAGCAGTCTTCCATGTCCAAAATTGGTCCGTTAATTATCCGAAACTCACACGAGGCCCCCGGGACCTCAACCAAACATACCATAAAGTCCTAAAATACGATACGAACTTAGTCGAGCCCTTCAATCACCACAAACAACATTAAAAACACGAATCGCACCCCAATTCAAGCCTATTGAAACTAAGAAATTTTCAACTTCTACAAACGACGCCGAAACCTATCAAATCACGTCCCATTGACCCCTAATTTTGCACGCAAGTCACAAATGACACCACAGACCTATTCTAACTCCCAAAACTCCAATCCCAGTCTAGTAACCACAAAGTCCACTCTCGGTCAAACTTTCAAATTCCAACTTTCGCGATTTCAAGCCTAATTCAACTACGGACTTCCAAATTATAATTTGGACACACTCCTTAGTCCAAAATCACCCAACGGAGCTAACGGAACCATCAAAACTCTATTCCGTAGTTATTTACACATAAATCAATATCCGGTCAATCTTTTCAACTTAACCTTCCAACTTTGAGATTAAGTGTCTCAATTCATTTTGAAATCTCTCCGGACCCGAACCGATTATCCTGGCAAGTCACATAACATCTATAAAGCACAAAATGAGCAGTAAATGGGAGAACGAGACTACAACTCTCAAAACGACCGGTCGGATCGTTACAACATATTAATACAATAAAGTATTTTAAGATATTGAACTATACTACTATTATTAAAGAAAAAGCAGATAGCGTACCAATTAAAGGAAGTTAATACAACCAAAAAGGTATGATACCAATATAGTATATAGTTATACCAACAAGGTATATAGTTGTATGGGCTTGTTCCCGCGACTAAGGTTCTAACCAACATATGATACCAATATATTATATAGCTATATCAACAGGGTATACAGTTGTACAGGATCGTTCCCAGTTCCCATAACTGACTATAACTATAATAATATACAAAAACATACCAGGAAATCAAAAAATAACAATGTAGCACAGATCCTAATTTTTAAAAAATTACCTTCTTGGGTACCACACCAATTTTTTTCTTCTTTACTTGAGAACCATCGCTGCAATCAACATCGACTAGTTGAGTCTCTGTGTCAGGCACGGATTCACGTCAGCTTCTCCCTAACTCAGAATCCTCAACAACTTTAGCTTTTCCCTTATCATTCACCGCAGCACCTGCTATGACTGGTTCGGAATTTGTTTCGGGTAATGACTGGTAGAGAGTTCCATCGACTGACGAAGCATCAATATTGTTGCCTTTTCCACCCTCTAATTCTATATTTTCAGTTGTGTTTTCAACACGACTACTACTAGGGTTAGGACTAAACACAGATGGAGAATCAGAAAATAATGAATAACTAGGACCGGACATCGTTGAGGCAACTGATTCAGCAGCTACTTGGGTTGAAGAATGATGTTGTGCACGGCGCCACCATCTACGAGCACAATGCTTCCGACCCATAGTGAAAAAAACAAACCCACAGACATTGATTCACAAAAGTACAAAGAAAAACACAAAAATTCTATGATTTTGAAAATTCACTTTCTCTAAAATGTACTTTCACATCCAAAAGTTTCGCCCAGAAATTACTATTAGACGAAGAGATGAATGAAATCTGAAGAAAAAATTCGAAAATCGAATCACTAAATGCTGAGTGAAATATGATTTCTCACGGTTTGGCTATGGAGGTTTTGAAACTAACTCTATAGCGTTAAAGGACGAAGGCAAATTAAATGAGGCATTAAAAGACGGCGGATATAGGAATCCGCTAATTGCGTGGGCTGCTGGGTGAAATAGCTTGGGCCGGGTATGAGAATCCGCTAATGTGTGGGCCGCGTAAATAATTTGGGCCGCATGGGTAGGAAAAGTAAATAGTTTGGGCATGTGTATTAAAGGGTAAATAGTTTGGGCTTAATAGGTATAAAGTGAGATTTTCTCATAAATAAAGGGGTCTTATTCCATTGTAATTCATCTCAAAATTAATAAGAATTCTCTCTCTCTTTTCTCTGCAATATTCTTCTTCTTCTTTCATTGTTTTATTACAAAATAGTTCTTTTCCAATGGACTATTATCGACTGACAATTGAAAATACCGACCCAAAAATCGAGCAAGTTGCACAAAATTAGCAAATAACATTGTTTAGTTTTTTGTTTTGATTAAACCGATCGAGTCAATTGATTTTTGTAGCGCCAAAATGCGAAAAATTATATTTCTGACAGAGTATATTGATAATGTATATCAGAAAAAAATATTTTTTAAGAAATCGATCAACTCGTTCGGTTTTCTATTTAAAATAAATTTAAAATTATATTCAAAAAGTCCGACTTTTTTTCAAATCTTTGATCAACTCATTTACAAAAAAACAATTGACCGAATAATTAGCCTACACGACAAGTAATTTGATTTTCCATTGGTTATCTTCGCGTAAAAATGTGGTTGAAAAGTATAATTAAGAAAAACAAAAATCTTAGACTAATAAGTGTCAGTGGTCTAATCGCAGAATAGTATATTGCCACGGTATCGATTTTGGTTCGATTCTTGATACTGCAATTTATAATTGTGGAATTTAAGAAAACCAAAAAATCAATTAACTTGGTGGGTTGTTTAATTTTTCTTCTCGCCAATTAACCGACAGTGACAGTCGATTTTTAACAACAATCATCTTTTTTTGTCACCCATTTCAGTCGATTTTTGGTAGGTAATTCTTTAAAGCCGATCGCGTTCGATGTGTCTTTTAGTAGTATGAGCTTACCGACAGATTCTAAGTAGATTCATTGTATACTGTGATACTTCTAAATTCGGGGTTTGTTTTTAATTCAAAATGATAAAGTTATTACTTAAACTTAAAAGGCAATTGAAGAGAAACAAAAAGAACTACCCTAAATTGTGAAACTAATATGAGCGATCTAGTTTCCATATTGATAATCGAAAAATAGCCAGCATTTTTAAAGTCATTGAAAAATAGTTACTCTTTTGATGAAGTACGGGAAGTTGCAGCATAATACGCTGGATTATGGAGCTCATCCGTATAAATTTCCATCATATTATGTTGGAACTCGAGCACATAAAAAGTTCCATCATAATATACTGGATTATGGAGCTCCTGCATTTAAACTTCCAGCAAATTATGTTGGAACTCCAACACATTATGTTGGAATCTCATATGTAAAACAATTCGAACTCCAGTATATTATGGTGAAATTTTTTCTAATTTTTAATGGTGTTTTTGTTCAAATTTTATCTTTACATAAAAAAATAACTAAATTTCAATTACTTTTAAAACTGTAACTATTTTTCAATTAACAATTATAAACTAGGCTATTTCTGATTTTCCTCCTAAATTTGTAGTCGTTGTATTCGCTTTTAAATTTTGACGTCCCTATCTTTTATGAATGGTGAACATTGAGTATATATACTCAAACAAAAGTAATTGAATCTAATACTAAGAAAATAGCTTGAATTGCTTAAAGACGCAAAAATTGCTTGGGGCGCTCTGTTTGGTCGCCCATTTTTAACTTGTACCCGTTTTATTTTTTTGTTTGTATTCGTACCCGTTTTTTTGTTAAAAGCATTTTAAAAAAACGATTTTGCCCTTCTTTAATAAAAGACTATTGACAAAACTTCAACATGTGTTTGGTATGAAATTTTAGCAAATGAACTAAATAACTTCAGCATGCATTAGTAAAAACTCATTAGAAAATTACATGCTGCAAGACAAAAAGTAAAGTTTTAGCAAATGAACTAAAAAAGCTCAGCTTGTTTAGACTGAAGTTTCGGATAAAACTAATGACAAAACTGTAGACTGTAGGATAAATAACTTCAGCATGCATTAGCATGCGATTTTAGCAAACGAACTAAACATCATGCATTAGCAAAAATTCATTAGGAAATTACATATTGCAAGATAAAAACTTAAGCATGTTTAGTCTGAAGTTTTAGCAAATGAACTAAAAAATTTCAGGATGTTTAGACTGAAGTTTCGGATAAAACTCATGACAAAACTGTAGAATGCAGGATAAATAGCATCAGCATGTATTAGCATGAAGTTTTAGCAAATAAACTAAATAACTTAAGCATATATTAGCAAAAACCCATTAGGAAATTACATACTGCAAGACAAAAACTTAAGCATATTTAGTCTGAAGTTTTAGCAAATGAACTAAAAAACTTCAGGATGTTTAGACTGAAGTTTCGGATAAAACTCATGACAAAACTGTAGACAACAGGATATATAACTTCAACATGCATTAGCATGAAGTTTTAGCAAATGAACTAAATAACTTCAGCATGCATTAGCAAAAACTCATTAGAAAATTACATATTGCAGGACAAAAACTTATGCATATTTAGTCTAAAGTTTTAGCAAATGAACTAAATAACTTCAGCATGCATTAGCAAAAACTCATTAGAAAATTACATATTGCAGGACAAAAACTTATGCATATTTAGTCTAAAGTTTTAGCAAATGAACTAAAAAACTTCAGTATGTTTAGACTGAAGTTTTAGATAAAACTCATGACAAAATTGTAAACTGCAGGATAAATAACTTCATCATGCATTAGCATGAAGTTTTAGTTTAAATGTGAAATTTTTCACGAATGAGGTTGTAGATCACGCAATTAATGCGTGATGCAGGTTTTATATCTTTTGTCAGGGGTATAATTATCATATTATTACGGATTTTTTATTAGCTGACTACCAAATCAATAATTTTTAAAAATAGAGTACATGTTAAAAGGTGACACAAATATAATGTACGGTTGCAAATCCCAGAGACAATGAGTAATTTGGCCCACTTAGAAGTAGACCAAAAGCCCATAGTAAAAAAACAAAAAAAATCAAGGGCAAAGGACATAACGGGAAAATAAAAAGACCCGCCGTGATGCCCCCATTTCTGCTATTTACCCGACGCTGCCCCTATTTCCTCTTGGGTTTCGGAACTAAAACCCACCCAGCTTTTGCCTCACTTTTTACTTCTAAATCTTTCATAGTTTCTATTCAGTAAATTCCCCAAACATTACCGTCAATCTTTTTAGAATTTCTGGTCTACTATTTATCAGTCATCCACCAACGAGATCATGTCGGCTTTTTTCGCCGGCGATTCTTGTTCGTTGATCTTTGGTGCAACTTGAGTTTTGATTGGAGTTTGCATAAGAATAACTCCTTCTACAAGAAACACCTAGATGACCCATGGTCAAAACCTATTAAAGTGTAAAATTGGATCTTACCGTAGCCAACAATGGGTAGATATGAGAGATTCCATGTGCCAAAATCTTCCTCCTAATCTCATTTTATTTGTCTTTAGGTGAATAAGTAGAGTTTCTAGTACGTTTTAAGGTAATTTTATCTTACTTATCAGACTTCTAAGTTCTAATTAGCAACAAGACGAATAGTGGGAATGGGCGACAAAGTTATCTAGGGAGGAGAGGTTTACCAAATCAATATTTTAAGCAATATTCAAATCACTTATCTTTATGCGTCTAAAGCTTATTTTATAAATATTTTAATTATTATTGCAACAAAATTCTAAAGTAGATAGAAAGTTTTATTTCTTACCTTTATTCACTCGATTGACTATTGCTGATAATTTATTATTATTATTATTATTATTATTATTATTATTNACAAAATTGTAAACTGCAGGATAAATAACTTCATCATGCATTAGCATGAAGTTTTAGTTTAAATGTGAAATTTTTCACGAATGAGGTTGTAGATCACGCAATTAATGCGTGATGCAGGTTTTATATCTTTTGTCAGGGGTATAATTATCATATTATTACGGATTTTTTATTAGCTGACTACCAAATCAATAATTTTTAAAAATAGAGTACATGTTAAAAGGTGACACAAATATAATGTACGGTTGCAAATCCCAGAGACAATGAGTAATTTGGCCCACTTAGAAGTAGACCAAAAGCCCATAGTAAAAAAACAAAAAAAATCAAGGGCAAAGGACATAACGGGAAAATAAAAAGACCCGCCGTGATGCCCCCATTTCTGCTATTTACCCGACGCTGCCCCTATTTCCTCTTGGGTTTCGGAACTAAAACCCACCCAGCTTTTGCCTCACTTTTTACTTCTAAATCTTTCATAGTTTCTATTCAGTAAATTCCCCAAACATTACCGTCAATCTTTTTAGAATTTCTGGTCTACTATTTATCAGTCATCCACCAACGAGATCATGTCGGCTTTTTTCGCCGGCGATTCTTGTTCGTTGATCTTTGGTGCAACTTGAGTTTTGATTGGAGTTTGCATAAGAATAACTCCTTCTACAAGAAACACCTAGATGACCCATGGTCAAAACCTATTAAAGTGTAAAATTGGATCTTACCGTAGCCAACAATGGGTAGATATGAGAGATTCCATGTGCCAAAATCTTCCTCCTAATCTCATTTTATTTGTCTTTAGGTGAATAAGTAGAGTTTCTAGTACGTTTTAAGGTAATTTTATCTTACTTATCAGACTTCTAAGTTCTAATTAGCAACAAGACGAATAGTGGGAATGGGCGACAAAGTTATCTAGGGAGGAGAGGTTTACCAAATCAATATTTTAAGCAATATTCAAATCACTTATCTTTATGCGTCTAAAGCTTATTTTATAAATATTTTAATTATTATTGCAACAAAATTCTAAAGTAGATAGAAAGTTTTATTTCTTACCTTTATTCACTCGATTGACTATTGCTGATAATTTATTATTATTATTATTATTATTATTATTATTATTATTGATTATAAGTATTAATAGGTAGCTTGTTATTTGCGGATTACGAATAAATAATAGAAAAAGTACCAGTATAGTATGATTACCAACGTATTTAGTGGTGTACAGAATATACTACTGATATATTTAATAGTATACATAATATTTTAAGTATAGTATACAATATACAATGATACTATTGAATTATGATATTCTTTATTTCGAGTATGTTGAATGGTATTCTTATTTTTTTGGGTATATTATACAGTATACCATGATTGTTATTGAATTATGATATACTTTATTTATGTTAAATGGTATTCCCAATATGTAGTGGACCATGATTATTATTGAATCATAATATACTTTGTTGTGAGTATATTAAATGATACTCCCAATATCCTTAAGATACCACATAATATATTATTATCATAGTTGAATCATAGTATATTGTGATTACTGTTAAGTGGGTTTCGCAGTATTCTTGGTATATTATGTAACATACCATGATTATATTTGAATCAAGATATACTATGATTACTGGTATGTTAAATAGTATTCATAATATTCTTGGTATACTGCATAATATAGTAGTATACCATGATTACAGTTGAATCATGGTATACTATGACTACTATTTAATGATAGTATACTGTGACTACCAGTATGTTAAATGGTATTCATAAAATTATTTGTGTACTGCATAATATATAAGTATACCATAATTATTATTGAATCATGGTATAACGGTATACTGTAATTATTGGTATGTTAAATGGTATTCATAAGATTCTTGGTATATAGCATAATATACAGTATACTATAGTTACAGCTAAATCATGGTATATTGTGATTACTATTAAATGATAATATATTATGATTACTGGTATGTTAAAAAAGGTAGCCCGGTGCACTAAATTCCTGTTATGCCGGGGTACGGGGAAGGGTCGGATCACAAGGGTCTATTGTACGCAGACTAACACTAAGGCTGCGTATTGGTATGTTAAATGATATTAATATTATTATGGTACACTACATAATATACTAGTATACCATGATTACTATTGAATCACGGCATGATGGTATATTATAATAATGTAAAGTATATCATGATTATAGTTGAATCATGATATACTGTGATTACTGGTATATTAAGCGGTATCTGCAATATTATTGGTATACATTATACCATGCTTACAGTTGAGTCATGGTATACTGTGATTACTGGTATTCTTAGTATATCGTATATCATGATTACAGTTAAATCAAAGTATAATATGCTTGCTGTTGAATAATGATATACAGTGATATTATGTAATATACCATGATTATATTTGAATCATGGTATACTGTGATTACCGGTATATTAAGCAATATCCACAATATTCTGGATATATTACTACGATTAATGTTGAATCATGATATACTATAGTTACTAGTATGTTCAGTAGTATTCACAATAGTTTTGTATACTATATAGTATATGATCACAACTGAATGATGGTGTACTATGATTATTGAATGATAATACAATGTAATTATGGGTATATTAAATTCTGTTATTCTCAATATTCTTTGGTACACTGTACATTCGTATACCATGATTAGTGTTAAGTCATGGTATATTTTTTTAGAGTACGTTAAATGGTATACGTAATATTTTTGGTATGCTACATATTGGTATACCATAACTACTATTGAATCATGGTACTCTTAATATTCCTAGCATACTACACATTGGTATACCATAAATAGTATAGTATATAAAATTTTAGGATTCACCGATTTAATTAGAAAGAATAAAAAAAAAGTAAAAAAAAAGAGTGACAAACTTTAATTTTAAAATAGACTTAATTTCTTTAAAATTATTTTAAAAAAGTCATCTACAAATATTTAAAAAAACAAAAGTGACACAATAACTATCGATTAGTATAATCGATTAATGATTGTGTAGAAAGTATTCCAATACTAATTTTAGGACTAGGTTATTTATCTAGAAAAAATAAAGTGATAAAGATTTTACCGGGAAAATTTTAAAGAAAATAATAATAGAAAGCTAGGTTAAAAATAATAATTGCAAAGAAAAAAGTGAAAAATATTTCTAATGAACAAATTTTACTCCAAAATATAAAATCTAAAATTTCTTAGAAAACTGCAAAAAACATATCTACAAATATTAAATAAAAAACTAAAAGAATCTAAAAGAGTAACATTGTAACTCTCAAAAATTATAATCGACTATTAATTGTGTAGAAAGTTTCCAAATACAAATTTTAAGACTCGGTTATATTTTTAAAAAGATTAATAAAAACAAAAGTGAAAGAAAGTGAAAACAATTGTGGCGGAAGAATTTTACTGAAAAATAGCAGAAAAATTAAGATGAAATAATAACGAAAAAAAGAAAAAAAGTGACAAGATATTTTCGAGGAGAGATTTTAGTGGAAATAAATAAAATTAAGATAGATAAAAAAAACGTTGAAATATAAAAAATCACAATAAAAAGTAAAGTAGTAAAGAGTGAGAGGATTACTACTAGAAAGAATAAAAAGAAATAAAAAATAAAAAGAGAAAATAACTACCAAAACAAAATAAAATAAAATAAGAAACATGAATAAGAGTGCATAATTTTATTAGAAAGAAAAAAAAGTGAAAACATTACAAGAAAATACGAAAAATATAAAAAAATAAAAAAGAATAAAAAACGTGAAAAAAAACAAAGAAAAAGGAGGAGAAGGACCTTTGGTGAAACCTAGTAGGCATAGAAAAGAGGAGGCAGCCTGGTATTAAAATTTTCAAAAGGGACATATTTTGTCTTTAATTTTTTAAATGGGAGCATTTTGGTCAATAAATTTTTAAAAGAGGCTCTAAGTACCATTTTCTCAAAATTCAAAGATTGGCGAACCAAGGGGATATGATGAAATTGATGACGGTGATTGATAATACTTAAATATTTTATTACTATTAGTATTAGGGATGTGTATTCATGTCAATAAGTACACAATTTTTTTAAACAATACATAAATATTATTAGGCGATAATAATGATGAATGTTATGTTGTTTCCAGTTAGCCAGCTCAAAATGTAAAAATCATGTCCTACAAAAGTTTTCATATGTCTTATTCTGCTTAATAAGGACGTATGTGGAAATATCTTATAAAAATTATTATTATTTTCTATAAAGTAATACTTGGAAACAAAACACAAGATTATTATTATGACGCTTCAAAGACTTAATCATATAACATAAATTACAAAATAAATATTTTGGTCTCTTAGATATTTGCGAACGAAAGATTGGCTATATACCTCCTAAAAGTGTGGACATATAATTAAGGCATGCGAGCGTCAAGCAGGTATACCTTGAATTTTCCGAAATATCTAGGTCAACTCACTGGTGTCTTGTACGAGCAGAAGTATCTGGATCTGTAAAAAATATGCAGAAGCGTAGCATGAGTACACTACAATAGTACCTAGTAAGTATCAAGTCTAATCTTAGTAGAGTAGTAACGAGGACATGTCAAGACACCTACTACACATAAAAACTTGTGCAAAATATTAATATAATCTAATAACAGAAAGCAAAGAAATAAATGACAATAAATAGTACGATGATATAAGGCTAACAACGAAAATTAAGGCAATAAAAGACAACAAGGTGTGAACATATGATAAGAACAACAAGTGATCAAATACAGTCAAAATACAAGTAAAACGAATGAAAAAAAATAATAACCGCTCAAATCAGCAAGCCTTTTCAACATAGAATGTACAACAAGAATCACAACTGAGGTACCATACCTCATACTCACATTTCACAAGTCACAATCATAGTCTTTCTTATATCGCCGCGTGAGCCTTGCATTTATTTTATAATTTTTTTTCTTTCTAAAATAGCTACACGCCTCCTTATTTCACGGCGTGGATTCAAGTAATTCCCTTAATAGCAACACGCGTATAAATCTCACATTATCTCGCCGCATGCGCATCAATACTCACCTTTATACCGTCCCATGCACATCAATATCACAACTTAATAATCAACTCGCACCATATGTTCCCATATGCCACAACATTGCCAAAATTAATAATACCAATGCCACCACAACACATCCCATGGTTCAATCACAATGTGTACAAAAATTTCAATAACAACAAAATAAATGGGAAATAACTCAACAAGGAAAGGTATACCAATAACCAACATTTCCAACCACAAACGTGCTATTAGCTCTCAACAACTACAACTTTAATAACTCAACAATAAAGATATTTTCACAAAATGGCAACTTCAAACTCTAGTGCATAACATAAGCTTAACAATGAAAGAGATAGCATGAACTAGCAACTTCAAAAAAATGCACTAGAATAACTCAACAATGGAAAGAATAGCATGTAACAATAACTATTAATAAATGCATGTAAGAGTAACCCCGATAATGGAGAATAGAGCATGTAATAACAACTTCAATTAAAGCATGTAAGAATAAACTTTACAACAAAATATGGAGCAAATAATAACAATTTCAATTATACGCTTATAAGTGACATAAGAGTCTAAACCGGTCAATTTTAAATATATAAGTCCGTGTACACACTCGTCGCCTCGTTTATACATCTTTCACATAATTCAGATAGTACAATCAAATCAAATCCTAAGAGGAAGTTCCCACCTCCCCCCCCCCCCCC
>AWOL01S0005055.1:0-58296 GCA_000715115.1 Nicotiana otophora
TTCAATTGCTATATAATATTCCTTTGCCTAGCTTCCCATTGCTAGAACTTCCAGCGCTAAGGTGGTTGGTGTGGTAAGGCAAGCAACTCCTCTTTTCGAAGAAGAATGCCTGCCCGAGCTATCTTAAAGTAAAGCTCTCTAGGTTAGCTATAGGTAAAGTTCTCCCAAAGCCGGAGACACAGGCCGCTACTCCTTCAGAAACCGGGAATCCGCAAGGAAGGATAGGACACAGAATAAAGACCTAAAGTTGTTCGTCGGATGAAACCGAGAACCGAAAGATGTCTATCAAAGAGCGAGAGGGACTGACTAGACGGCTGTCAACCAGCTCTGAAGGTTGCAAAGCCTTTAGAGTGCCCCTGAACGGAAGGAAGGAAATATATTTAGAAATCTTTCCTAGCTACCGGGGAAGGGGAGAGGAGAACATAAGTAACCATCAAACTATAGAACCTCACCTCAAACAAAGGCCCTCGGAAGAGCCTGAAGTAGAGAAACCTACAAATAAATAAAAGAATACCTGTCAAAAGCTTCACCTCGGTAAACCTTTGGAATAAAGATCGTCGAGCCGCCGACAACTCCCAGGGTTCACTAAAACAGGGGATACTCCGCGAAAGACTATTGAGTGACCTGTCGAGCTGATCCGACACCAAGTGGGCCGCACCTCTGAGGACTCAATATGAAACAGAAAGGTGTTCCTTTAAGCCCTAAAGTCGTCCGCTTTCTCACCGGTCGCAGAAAGTCTTTTAAGAAAAAGGCTTCCCTAAATTTTCGTGGCATCCGGATCGGGATACCCCGGCACGACGAAGACTGGCCCCTTTGNTGAAGATTGGCCCCTCTGTTTCGGGGTACCGCCGTTGTCACGGAGCATGGGAAGGATGCACGGCGATTACCCCGAAAACCTTCGCTTGCTTGGAGACATCTGGAGGCTCACGCAGCACAACCGGCAAGCAGAGCCAAGCCCAACTATTACAGTCAGAAGATGCGTGGGCGTGACGTCCTGGAAGCGGACGTGTAAAGCATATCGCTTTTCGCATATCACTTACCCCGGTCACCCCTTCCATCCAGAGAAGGTAAGTTCAAAGCCTAAATATTTCCTTTTCTACTTATTCACATCCTCACTCGAATAAGATAAAAGCCTTCGAACTTACAGCTACTACCCAAAACATCTTTCTATGACACCCTGCCCGACATCGTCACGAGTAAGCCCACTTTCTTTTTTTATGTTTATCAATCGCCTTTGTTTATTGTGAATCCGTTCGACATATATGCCTTCACTCGGGCCTCAAAAAAGAAGAGAAATATTGAAGTGACGTTCAAGCCCGTGGTTGCAATGCTGCCTCCATGCAAGCCCTTGGTCATCGAGCCGACCTCGTCCGCTCGGAAGAACACAACCTTAGCCAGCCTTCCGAGTTCTACCCCCGCTACCACAAATATCACAGCCCATACACCGCTCGAGGGTACCTCCGCTCCCCAACTGAGCAAAATGGAGCAAATTCGGTTGAGGCCCGGGAAATGAGGGAAAGGAGAGAGAAGAAAAGCGAAGTTTCTGCTGAGACTCAAGTCTCCCTGTCGGAGCTCCCCGAATCTGAAGTGGAAGTCAAGGGGCTGCTCAGTAAGAAGAAGCGACAAATGATTTGGACAGTTATCGCGCTGGCGGAGCAGGGAGCCTACAGGGAAGGTTGGGGCAATGAGGAGCTAGACGAGTATCTGCAGAACCTCTACCCCATCGACTACATCTATCGCTGAACCAACTGAACATCCACTTGAAACGGCATAATCATCAGAACCGACTGCAGCTTCATTGACTGAATGAACTGGTGCCTATACCTTTCTAGGCTCCTGGTGCTGGCTGTAGCCGTGGGAGGTGGGGGCTCTACCAAAAAGCATGCAACGACACAATCAACAGGTGAGCCCTTACCCGCACTCCGAGCAGGTGGGTATCGACAGACACAACGACTTAATCAACCGGATCCACCGAAGCTATTTCCTCTAGACAGAATGAGGCTCCCGTTGAGAGATCTATTAGTGATTGGGCCACCCCTCCTGGCAAAGAAAGAAAGGCAGGTTCAGGCGATTGATCAAAAAAAGATTTCCTTCCCTTTCTTTATGACAGAGCAATTGAATGAAGCGGTGCGGGGCCTATAAGATTATGAATAAGCTATTTATTCTCCGTCCTTTTGAATAAAAAAACCTTCGGAATGATGGTAGTAGAGTAGTCGATCTGATCTCGCGCGCGGGCGGATAGAAATGCCTATAGATGAGGTAGGCGAGGGTAGCTTGCCGGCAAAAGGCGTGTATGGTAGTCTTTTGTTTGATGATAACGGGAAGGGCAATTGACTGCAACCTTTTTCGGCCTATTGGCTATTGGGTGGGGGCAACTGGAGGAAGACAGCACGGGGCAAAGCAAAGGGCAGAGCTTCAAGTGACTTGTTAGGGCTGTCGAAGAGCAAAGAAAAAAGTCACTCGAAGCTCCTCTCCTTAGAGTCAAGTGGCTTTCAGCTCCTCTGGCGCGCCCTAGCCGAGCGGTCCTCGCCTGCACAAGCAAGCAGATTAGCTCCCTCATTCTCTTATTGTGCCGGCAGGCCTGGGCGAACGAGGTAGGGTTAGATTAGATGGAGGAGGACTGCGAACGTCCGTCCCATGAAGCGCCAGGGAACCATGCATTCCTCCCGGGCTGGGCTCTCGCGTGTCCGGGATCCGATCAGATCTACCAGCGACCGGTTTACGGAACAAGGAGTTAAGCAAGGGCCAGGAGATTGATAAAAGAACCTGGCCGAAGTCAGTCTTGTGTTCAATTCCGCGGTTGGAAGGATTTCTTTCTGCCATCTGTCTTTCCCTTCTCTCTCTTCTCTTAGCAAAGGTAGGTTCAAGTCAAACTTTTTTTTGGCTTGCGGGCTCGGGGACTGCAGTCAGCTGCTTCCCTTGTAGTCGTCAGCTCGTTCTTGACAGATCCGATCGGGTGTTCATAATCTGGAGTAAAAGGATTCGAACCTTTGCATGCCGGTACCAAAAACCGATGCCTTACCACTTGGCTATACTCCATAGGCCTGTTTTGGACGGTAGGAACGGGGAGAGGGGGAAGGGAGAAGCAGGGCTCGAAGAACGAGCCGTGCAAGGACGCGGGGATATAGCAAGTAAGCAGCAAGGTTCTCCCCTTAGGACCGACTACAACAAGCTCGCGACTCTAATAGAAAGAAAGGGTAAGCTCTCTGCTCTATTTGCTTGCAATGCTATGCCTATCAAAGTTGGCGAAGGCTTCTGTAACCTTAGACTCGTTACGCTCTTCGACTGAACTCGTTGGCTCCGCGTCCACCGAAAGTCGGTAACCTTCGTCACCGTCAGCATTTGGTACTCTCTCGATAGCTTCAATAGTTCACTGAAAGCCTTTGGTGTAATAAACCGCAAGCCCTTCAGAAAGAAAGACATAATATAATAATGAATTAATTAATATTAATTAATAAAAAAAAAAAAAAAGGGTTGGTTAAGAACTATTGACTGTAAACCATAGCAGTTACAGTCACTCAATGGAGATGTTCGCCTTTGTTTGGAATGAAGATGGATGAACAGGCACTTGAGCCTGGAACTGATGAAATTCGGGGAAAACATGGAAGCGGTCACTATACTGGGGGGGCAAGACATGACCGCGACTTAAGAAAAAAGTACCCTTGAAAAGACTAAAGGAACGGGGGAATGACTACCTGTAATAAAGCACAGGCTAATACGAGCCGACCAGAAGAAGCAAGGCTTAGATTACCAGATCCTGGACACAATCTTCCTAGAGATGGAGAGCCCCTTGCCTCGCCTTTTTGCACCTATCCTTCTTGCTTGCTTACCTATAGCTCTCTTGTCTTAGTGACTCTTCCTCTTTTCTAGGTTTTTTTTCTGAGTGTTAAAACGATAGATTTTTCTTTTGCCAATGAATTGGATCCGCCCCGATTCGATCAATAATGGGATTCTTGGCTAGAGAAAGGTTCTGTGACATGGACGCCCAGCCCAACTCGGTCGGTCGGTTGGCCCACCTAACAGATGATGAGATTCTCGATCGATTTGATCGAATTTCAAAAAGTCTTTCTCACTATTCAGAACAGTGGAGCTTTCGATCAAGATCTTCTCGCCTCACCCGTTTGGGCTCTCGCTCGAATCGGAACCTTTATGCGTTGGTAGGCTTTCGACTCAATCTAATAGCCTACTTATCGGGCGCCAATAAAAGAGAAAGTTTTCGCATGGGCTCATCATCTGATGCNTCCAAAAGGTATGTAACGACACAATCAACAGGTGAGCCCTTACCCGCACTCCGAGCAGGTGGGTATTGACAGACACAACGACTTAATCAACCGGATCCACCGAAGCTATTTCCTCTAGACAGAATGAGGCTCCCGTTGAGAGATCTATTAGTGATTGGGCCACCCCTCCTGGCAAAGAAAGAAAGTCAGGTTCAGGCGATTGATCAAAAAAAGATTTCCTTCCCTTTCTTTATGACAGAGCAATTGAATAAAGCGGTGCGGGGCCTATAAGATTATGAATAAGCTATTTATTCTCCGTTCTTTTGAATAAAAAAACCTTCAGAATGATGGTAGTAGAGTAGTCGATCTGATCTCACATGTGGGCGGATAGAAATGCCTATAGATGAGGTAGGTGAGGGTAGCTTGCTGGCAAAGGGCGTGTATGGTAGTCTTTTGTTTGATGATAACGGGAAGGGCAATTGACTGCAACCTTTTTTGGCCTATTGGCTATTGGGTGGGGGCAACTAGAGGAAGCTTGCACGGGGCAAAGCAAAGGGCAGAGCTTCAAGTGACTTGTTAGGGCTGTCGAAGAGCAAAGAAAAAAGTCACTCGAAGCTCCTCTCCTTAGAGTCAAGTGGCTTTCAGCT
The DNA here is from genome assembly GCA_000715115.1 of Nicotiana otophora. Classification (NCBI taxonomy): domain Eukaryota; kingdom Viridiplantae; phylum Streptophyta; class Magnoliopsida; order Solanales; family Solanaceae; genus Nicotiana; species Nicotiana otophora. The sequence continues at coordinate 4,868 of AWOL01S0005055.1, forward strand.
CCTCTGGCGCGCCCTAGCCGAGCGGTCCTCGCCTGCACAAGCAAGCAGATTAGCTCCCTCATTCTCTTATTGTGCCGGCAGGCCTGGGCGAACGAGGTAGGGTTAGATTAGATGGAGGAGGACTGCGAACGTCCGTCCCATGAAGCGCCAGGGAACCATGCATTCCTCCCGGGCTGGGCTCTCGCGTGTCCGGGATCCGATCAGATCTACCAGCGACCGGTTTACGGAACAAGGAGTTAAGCAAGGGCCAGGAGATTGNCCCCTAGCCGAGCGGTCCTCACCTGCACAAGCAAGACGATTAGCTCCCACATTCTCTTATTGTGCCGGAAGGCCTAAGCGAACGAGGTAGGGTTAGATTAGATGGAGGAGGACTGCGAACGTCCGTCCCATGAAGCGCCAGGGAACCATGCATTCCTCCCGGGCTGGGCTCTCGCGTGTCCAGGATTTGATCAGATCTACTAGCGACCGGTTTACGGAACAAGGAGTTAAGCAAGGGCCAAGAGATTGATAAAAGAACCTGGCCGAAGTCAGTCTTGTGTTCAATTCCGCGGTTGGAAGGATTTCTTTCTGCCATCTGTCTTTCACTTCTCTCTCTTCTCTTAGCAAAGGTAGGTTCAAGTCAAACTTTTTTTTGGCTTGCGGGCTCGGGGACTACAATCAGTTGCTTCCCTTGTAGTCTACTGAAGGGAGGAGGAAAAAAAGAGTCCTCTCTTCCTGGTCCTATCGAACAAGACACTGAATACCTGGGGATTTATCACTGGCTAAGGCTTTCGAATCAAAGCATGGGCATCTGCTATTAAGAGGGAGCAGTAGATCGTCGATTGAAGAGCCAGGTCAGTAAACTTCTATTGGGACTTATATTGATTATTAATTCGACTCTAGGGACTCCTAGCAGCAAACTAGTCTAAAGAAGGGGCCCCCATAGAGAGGCAGGAGATGCAGGAGCCGCCAGCCGGATCGAACAACAAATGATAGGCCAGAGAGATGGGCTCATTCGACTAATCAGTGATCCCTGGGCCTACCTAACACAGATGTCCCTGAAATAGGGGATTGGTTGATCGGAAAGCTCAGGCAGGAGTAGGACATTCCATACAAATCTTTCTGATCCGCTAGCTGGTGGTCCTCTCCTTAGAGTCAAGTGGCTTTCAGCTCCTCTCAAATCCCATTTTTTCATCGACAGGTAGGGTGAATTCTAAGGTTCCTTATTCCGGTTGTAAAGCGGAAGAAGAGGGAGAATGGGCACAGCCCCACTAGCAGCCCGCGTTTCCGACCCGAAAGGAATGGAAAATGAAAGAAGAATCTGTGTGCACTATCTATGGAGTGGAGTGACTATCCTTAATCTCCTCTTCCCTATCTCCCCCTTTTTTGCCTTCGGCTATTACCGGCTGGCAAGGCTTGGCCCAACATTGGATTTGTTTGAAAACTACCAAGGTGGCATTCATTCAATCAAATCTTTTATGCCTATGCCAGCCCAAACTAATTTACTTTTTTTGGAAAGGAAGGAATGCAGGGAAGAAGTCTTTCCTTTCCACTGGTTCTTGAAAGCTATCAATCCCCGCTTCTCCCTCTCGCATCGGTTCTGCATCAGATGATGAGCCCATGCGAAAACTTTCTCTTTTATTGGCGCCCGATAAGTAGGCTATTAGATTGAGTCGAAAGCCTACCAACGCATAAAGGTTCCGATTCGAGCGAGAGCCCAAACGGGTGAGGCGAGAAGATCTTGATCGAAAGCTCCACTGTTCTGAATAGTGAGAAAGACTTTTTGAAATTCGATCAAATCGATCGAGAATCTCATCATCTGTTAGGTGGGCCAACCGACCGACCGAGTTGGGCTGGGCGTCCATGTCACAGAACCTTTCTCTAGCCAAGAATCCCATTATTGATCGAATCGGGGCGGATCCAATTCATTGGCAAAAGAAAAATCTATCGTTTTAACACTCAGAAAAAAAACCTAGAAAAGAGGAAGAGTCACTAAGACAAGAGAGCTATAGGTAAGCAAGCAAGAAGGATAGGTGCAAAAAGGCGAGGCAAGGGGCTCTCCATCTCTAGGAAGATTGTGTCCAGGATCTGGTAATCTAAGCCTTGCTTCTTCTGGTCGGCTCGTATTAGCCTGTGCTTTATTACAGGTAGTCATTCCCCCGTTCCTTTAGTCTTTTCAAGGGTACTTTTTTCTTAAGTCGCGGTCATGTCTTGCCCCCCCAGTATAGTGACCGCTTCCATGTTTTCCCCGAATTTCATCAGTTCCAGGCTCAAGTGCCTGTTCATCCATCTTCATTCCAAACAAAGGCGAACATCTCCATTGAGTGACTGTAACTGCTATGGTTTACAGTCAATAGTTCTTAACCAACCCTTTTTTTTTTNCCTCACCTTGCAGTAGGAAGGTGTTCGTTGTTGGGACGGGTTCAAACTGGACTGAAGGGAGGAGGAAAAAAAGAGTCCTCTCTTCCTGGTCCTATCGAACCAGACACTGAATACCTGGGGATTCATCACTGGCTAGGGCTTTCGAATCAAAGCATGGGCATCTGCTATTAAGAGGGAGCAGTAGATCGTCGATTGAAGAGCCAGGTCAGTAAACTTCTATTGGGACTTCTATTGATTATTAATTCGACTCTAGGGACTCCTAGCAGCAAACTAGTCTAAAAAAAGGGGCCCCCATAGAGAGGCAGGAGATGCAGGAGCCGCCAGCCGGATCGACCAACAAATGATAGGCCAGAGAGATGGGCTCATTCGACTAATCAGTGATCCCTGGGCCTACCTAACACAGATGTCCCTGAAATAGGGGATTGGTTGATCGGAAAGCTCAGGCAGGAGTAGGACATTCCATACAAATCTTTCTGATCCGCTAGCTGGTGGTCCTCTCCTTAGAGTCAAGTGGCTTTCAGCTCCTCTCAAATCCCATTTTTTCATCGACAGGTAGGGTGAATTCTAAGGTTCCTTATTCCGGTTGTAAAGCGGAAGAAGAGGGAGAATGGGCACAGCCCCACTAGCAGCCCGCGTTTCCGACCCGAAAGGAATGGAAAATGAAAGAAGAATCTGTGTGCACTATCTATGGAGTGGAGTGACTATCCTTAATCTCCTCTTCCCTATCTCCCCCTTTTTTGCCTTCGGCTATTACCGGCTGGCAAGGCTTGGCCCAACATTGGATTTGTTTGAAAACTACCAAGGTGGCATTCATTCAATCAAATCTTTTATGCCTATGCCAGCCCAAACTAATTTACTTTTTTTGGAAAGGAAGGAATGCAGGGAAGAAGTCTTTCCTTTCCACTGGTTCTTGAAAGCTATCAATCCCCGCTTCTCCCTCTCGCATCGGTTCTGCATATGATGATGAGCCCATGAGAAAACTTTCTCTTTTATTAGCACCCAATAAGTAGGCTATTAGATTGAGTCGAAAGCCTACCAAGGCATAAAGGTTCTGATTCGAGCGAGAGCCCAAACGGGTGAGGCGAGAAGATCTTGATCGAAAGCTCCACTGTTCTGAATAGTGAGAAAGACTTTTTGAAATTCGATCAAATCGATCGAGAATCTCATCATCTGTTAGGTGGGCCAACCGACCGACCGAGTTGGGCTGGGCGTCCATGTCACAGAACCTTTCTCTAGCCAAGAATCCCATTATTGATCGAATCGGGGCGGATCCAATTCATTGGCAAAAGAAAAATCTATCGTTTTAACACTCAGAAAAAAAACCTAGAAAAGAGGAAGAGTCACTAAGACAAGAGAGCTATAGGTAAGCAAGCAAGAAGGATAGGTGCAAAAAGGCGAGGCAAGGGGCTCTCCATCTCTAGGAAGATTGTGTCCAGGATCTGGTAATCTAAGCCTTGCTTCTTCTGGTCGGCTCGTATTAGCCTGTGCTTTATTACAGGTAGTCATTCCCCCGTTCCTTTAGTCTTTTCAAGGGTACTTTTTTCTTAAGTCGCGGTCATGTCTTGCCCCCCCAGTATAGTGACCGCTTCCATGTTTTCCCCGAATTTCATCAGTTCCAGGCTCAAGTGCCTGTTCATCCNCTCTGTTAGGTGGGCCAACCGACCAACCGAGTTGGGCTGGGCGTCCATGTTACAGAACCTTTCTCTAGCGAAGAATCCCATTATTGATCGAATCGGGGCGGATCCTGCATAGACTGACCCTCTTGGTAAACACCCTAGTTACTGAGGATGCTTAGGAAGTCTCTTCACCCCTCTTTGCTCTTTGATTCTATTTAAGAGCATTAGGGACGATGCTTAGTTTTCATTTTGGGGGTGGATGATTTGATGATTTGAATTGGTTTGTAACAATTTGAAGATACTATTTGACAGTTTTTGGTAGTTTTATACATTTGGTAGTAAATAGTAGTTATGTTTTGTTACTTTTGATAGTTATGTTTTCATTTTGTTATGTTTAATAAGCCTTTGGGTTTTTAATACTACGGTTCTTTCCAAAGGTAGTTTCTGGTATGAACCAGGTGACTTTTTCCGATGATGAATAGCGTAACTACTTTCTTAAAGGAATTAGTCTATTGCATATTTAGGTAATATTAGTAATAACTAGTAATGAATAAAAGCACTGAATGAGCTCCCCGTGAAAACAAGTTATTTATGCCTCATGTGGTACCAACATACTTAACTGCATGCCTATAATTTAAGACATGTGTTTGAATCATTTTTTGAGGTAGTGATTCAAGTAAAGTGACATTGAGGCTCTTGAGTGATGAGTACAAAACACAACACGAACTGGAACGTTATTCAAGATAATTAACGCTTTGATTGGAACAATTATGAACTAAAATTAACTATTAAAACTAAAGCAATTAACAATTAATCACTTAAAAATAAGAGTTGAGCAACACCGATATAATCAATGAGATAAATAAAGGTCACGATAGGATAGGTGCAAGATAGCTATTAGGGATCTAACTCTAGTTAAATTCACTTCTAATGTTCTAATGAATCTCACGAATTCACTCAATGATTAGTTCAATCGTATAGTCAAGACTCCTCTTCACTTTCAAGGGAGCTTATTTTGTAGAATAACACTACAATGCTTTGTGAGCTTGGCAACCGATGTTTCCTCCACTTTTCGCTTGTTGGACAATATCTCCTTCAGGAACTTGGCATATGCTAGTATTTGTGAGAGTACTTATGTGAAAGGTAGATTAACATGCACCTACTTGAGCATTTCTATAAAATGCCCAAATTGTCTATCCAGCTTCTCTCTTATATGATTCTGAGGTAAAGGTAGACAAGGCATATATTTGCTCTCCTCAGTGTCATGGCCCGCCATATTATCATGCCACGTAGGTGCCACTTGGCATATATTTTTCTATTTGGAATGCTTACATAAGAAAGAGACTAGCACTTGTAGGAAAAAGTTCTAGAGAAATATAGAGGTTTCCTTAGGAAGACCCTAGAACCCTATGGATCTGCTAGGAAAATCCTTAGAAGATTCTAGCTATGTAGAGAATTTTAGAGAGGGGTCTCACTTGTAAATAATAAGGGACTTGTGCAATAATTTTTATTTACTCACTAGTCCCAAGGAGACTAGTATATAAAGGGGAATATTCATTTGTAACACATCAAGCAAAATAATCAAGTTCTCTCTAATACAAAAGCTTCATTTGGCAATTCTCCTGTGTTCTAACATTTCCTTAGTGATCTTTACTGTAGTAAGGCTAACTTGGCATAACAAGATTGTGGGAAAGTTGTCAAGTGCCTCACACGTGCTTAGTGTAAGTCTAAGGACGTGACAACATGGTATCAGAGCTAGGTTGCAACTAAGGTAATGGTTAACGATAGAGAAATTAACGTTGCCAACACCCAAGCCAACGTCATCCAGGATGCTGCTGGCAAGAATGGCCGTAACAAAAAGAGGAATGCCACCAACAAGAGCTAGGAGGTGCCACCCGAGGTTGTGCCAAACGAGGGGCTTACATCCAAAGAACCATCTGCCACTGAGGCGCGCGAGGATTAAGTGGAGGTCCTACTGGAGGACATCCCGCTCGATAAAGAGTGGGTGATGAAGGTGAACGCGAGGATGGATGCCGTGGAGATCTTTGGCCAACGCTTGGGGAAGGTGGAATTCACCCTTAGTGTTCTTGAGGGACACACTCTTGAGGTGATTGAGAGTATCTGAAATGACTTAGAGGGGCGTACACAGACTGAGATAGAGCTAAGGCAAACCATCACTGCGTTGGAGTGCAGACTCATGGAGGTATTGAGTACTATCGATGATATGAAGGCAAAGATAAAGTCACTCGAGGAGCATGCTGATGCGGGCGTGACCGAGGCGGCCAGCAATAATGTTGTGATGAGGGAGACTAAGATCGAGGCACTTGGAGAATTACTTCAAGTACGACAAAGTGAGGGACGATGAGGCCAAGATCAACACTGTTGTGTTGTACCTCTCAGAGATCACCACGCTGTGGTGGCGTCGAAAGTGTATTGATAAGGACAACGGGAAAGGAATAGTCGAGATATACAAGGACAATGGCAAGGGGCCATCCTATAACAGACAGGGGTCCAAGAGAAACGGTAAGGGGACGGAAAATAGTAGTGAATATGTGCGTAAGATAGGGTGCTACTTCTTTAAAGGATCACATCGGGCAAGTGAATGCCTAGAGTTGGGGAAGCTTGCAGCAATGATCGGGAACTTTGTTCAGGCACACAAAGGTAACAAATGAGGGACCTCCTGCATTGGGGGGATGCACTTGGAATTTAAGCCGAAAGTAGGGGATCCCATAGCCTATCTTGGCGCCATGAAAATGGAGCATGGTGGTAGCAAAACAAGTTGAGCGGACATAGTTGAAGAGTATGGCGAGTTACAAAGTGATGGAACGGTATCAGACTTAGATGATGCACCAAGCAGAGGGGTCAAGTTTGATAGCAAGGATGGGCCCACAGAGGGAAGCCAAACAGGGAGTGGAAGCATGGACCCGATGCTTGAGAAGCTGCTAGACTTGGTTGAGTCATGCGGAGATTCAGGCCAAAAGCAAGGAGAGGCATCTAATGGTCGGAGGATCAAGGCCATCATTTCTAGTCATCCAAAGTACAAATGAGGCAAGAAGAAAGGGGACTAGTACCACGTGACATGGGAAAGCAACTTCTCCATAGAGCATCATGGCTAATGGACAAAGATCTTCGATAATGTCAAGGCGAGGTGCGCGAGTACGTGTCGATGCTTTATGCCGAGGGCATCACAAAACTAGGTGGGAGAGTTTGGGGAGAGTGTCATGGCCCACCACATCATAATGCCACGTAGGTGTCACTTGGCATATATACTTTCCATACGAAAATCTTACATAGGAAATAGAGTAGAACTTGTAGGAAAGTGCTAGAGAAATATAGAGGTTTCTCTAGGAAGACCCTAGAACCCTATGGATCTACTAGGAAAGTCCTTGGAAGATTCTAGTTATGTAGAGAATTCTAGAGAGGGATCTTACTTATAAATAATAAGGAACTTGTGCAATAATTTTTATTTACTCACTAGCCCCAAGGAGACTAGTATATAAAGGGGATATTCATTTGTAACTCATCAAGCAAAACAATCAAGTTCTCTCTAATACAAAAATTTCCTTTGGAAATTCTCTTGTGTTCTAACATTTACTTAGCGATCTTTAGTGTAGTAAAGCTGACTTGGCATAGCAAGATCGTGGGCAAGTTGTCAAGTTCCGCACGTGTGCTTAGTTAAGTCTAAGGACATAACATCAGTCTCCTTATTTGTTGATTTTTCCTTCTTCTTATTTTTCAAAACTCCAGTCTTCATCTTCTTGTCTAGATCATCCTCTAGGTCTACCCTCACTTCAGCTTCTTGACTTTTGTTGTTTCTTTGTTCCTCTACAGTCTCCACTTGGTTTTTAATCAACTCACCCTTCTTGTTTTGCAATAGGGTCCTTCAATACTTGGCCACTCTTCAATGACACTGCATTTATTGTTTCTTTTGGATTTCTCTCGGTATAAGCGAGAAGGGTTCCTTGAGCTCTCTCAAATAGTAAACTAGCAATTTGTCCTACTTGCATCTCTAATCGAATGGCTGTACCATGCGTTTCAAGTATTTCATCTGTCTTAATAATGAAAGCTTTCATTAGATCTTCCATGCTAGACTGATTAGACTGTTGAGGCTAGTATTGCTGCCTCTGCTAACTTTGAAAGCCTGAAGCTCCTTGTCCTTGGGGTATGGGATTATTCTGTTGCCATGCATTCAAACTACCACCAGGTGAACTCCACAAAAATTTGGGGTGCCTCTGGCCCATGAAGTTAAAATTATTACCACCTTGGTAGTTGCCTTTGTCAAAGCTTTTCACAATATTTACCACTTCATATGTAGCTGAGGCCTGACACTCATGCGTTGGGTGGCCCATCCCACGAAAATTATAAATTAATGGTGATTGACTTTGGACTTTATCCAAGGTTAACTTCTGATCTCTTTTGCCATTGAATCAAGCTGAGCTTGCATTAAGATATTGGATTCCACCTAATGTATCCCGATTGCTTTTCTTCTTTCATTTCCTTCAGCAGGCCATTGGTTTGCTTCTTCAGATAGCTCATCAAGAATTGCAACAATCTCTTCGGGGGTTTTCTTCATTAACAAACATTCAACTACAATGCTCAAAGTTCTTCGTAAGTAAGGTATTAGTCCATCCCAAATATCATGGAGAAGTCTCCAATTCAATTCCATTGTGCTGACATTTTCTTACTATCTCCTCATTTTCAATGCCTCAAAGACTGAATATGTGTCCTTTTGGCAGATATTATGGATCTCTCTTCTAAATTTTCTCGTTTTTGCAAATGAGAAGTATTTGTCAAGGAAATTTTTAGTTATGTATTCCTATGTCCTGATAGACCCTGTTGGCAGGCTTCACAGCCAGCGCTTTGCATCATCCTTCAGCGAAAACAAATTTGATGAGCGCCAAACATAACGAATTGATACTTGCTAGACAAAGATAGTATAGTCTGATTATCGTCTCCACAGGGATTGGATTGAAATGATGTTCAAGTAATTTCTAGATTAAACGCTATTCGGGATGATTAACATTTTGATTGGAATGATTATGAACTAAAGTTAACTATCAAAACTAAAGCAATTAATAATTGATCACGAAAAAATAAGAGTTGAGCAACACAGAAATAATCAATAGGAGAAATAAGGTTCATAACAGGATAGGTGCAAGATAGTTATTGGGGATCTAACTCTAGTTAAATTCACTTATAATGTTCTAATGATTCTCAAAAATTCACTCGATGATTAGTTCAATCGTATAGTCAAGACTCCTATTTCGATTAAATATGAACTCTATGAGGTAAACTAATATAAAGCACTATGAAGGTATGCAAGAACACATTAATGGACTAGTTTTTAGGAAAACGTCTCTCGAATATTCTCCCAACTTGGTTTAGTCAACAATTCAAAAACCTCTTTCGATTACTTAGAAGAATTGCTAAATTAAACCAAACAAAATAATGCAAAGATAATCACCAAAATATTTCTCTTTCGATTAAATAATTCGTGAATGAAATTGCAATCAATTCAAAGCTCCGTAAATGAATTCATGCTAAGAACTAGAGTTACAATCTACAAAAAATCAATCAAAACACCATCTCCGTCAAACCCCAAAGTAAACTACTCTATAATCAAGGAGAATCACAAATAATGTTGAATAAGAGAACATGAATTCAATCCAAACTTGGGTGTTGAGTTGAGGAAAGAATGATGAATCCTTTTGCCTTAGAGTCTCCAATACTCTTCCAATCTTCCGTAGGCCAAACATCCTCTAAAACTGTGTTTCTAGTGTATTTATACCAAGTCAAAATATGCCTGGACCAAACTACCCTCTTTGATCCGAAGTGAAAAAACCTGGAAAATATTTTACACTTCATGCATCGCGCAGTGCTACGCGTCCTGCGTCGCTTTAGCGTATTTTGCTCGGTTGTAAACTCTCTAAACTTAGCTTGTCTGATAAACTTTGTAATAACGCGTCGCACTCTGCTACACACCCTCCGTCGCATTAGTATATTTTCTTGTCATACCCAAAAACTCCAAGTCTCTGAACTTCTCAAACTTCTGACAAACCTTTGTATTAATGTGTTGCAAAATGCCACACCTTATGCGATGCACTAGTACATGTTTCTCTAGCCCTTGCGCTTTCTTCCAACTTTCATATGCAACGCCGGTCCACGAGCCCCAGATATGATTCCAGATGATCAATTGAAGCTTTTACTCAGACTTCGAAGATCCATGTTTTATTATTGTTTGGATTTAAGTCTTGATCACACCAACCACGTCATAAGTACAAATTTCTCATAATTACGCTCAAAACACGTTTGAAATGAAATCAACAATACATGAAATTGATACCAAATTCCATGCTTCTACCCGACCACTACTGAGTTACCTTTTTGAATCATTAGGTGGTTGAGTAGACCATAGAGATCTTATGAAATGATTGTGGTCATTGTAGATTTTAGACTCTATCTTCTTTTACGGTCTATCTACATGAGAGGTGAGAAATAATTTTGTCGCAAGTCCAAGTGCTTGAGTGGATAGTCTAGAACTTGCCCCGAATGTGCTTCAAAATGAATTTTTGAGTATGCTTGGTTTGGAATATAATTTTAGGCTTTCCTTGGAACGTTTAAGCTTTCAATTGCCACCCTTTGATAAATCTCCCTAGTCAACCCGTTTTGAATCTCTAGCCGTGTTGTTTTGGCAACCTTGTTACAAAAATTTCCACCGTTTGTGTTTGTATCTCCCCTTGACACACGAACCCTCCTAAGTACTCATAATCATTACATGGCCTATAGCCTAAGTTTAGGGGAAGAGAAGAAGATGCTAAAGAAATACCAAGTCACCATAAAGAAAGAAAAGAAAAGAAAAAGAAGTTTTTTATGATTGAAAAGGCAAGAAATTTGGACAATGAAGGTAAAAATAGGCCTAAAAATGGAATGAAATTGATGGCATTGTTACACCCCATGTGTTTCGTACATGGAAGTACGCCATAAGTAAATTGATATAAGCTCGGAAATGAGATGTTACATCCCGTATTTTTGTACGTTAAAGTTTCGTCGTAAGTTAATCGACGTAAGCTCAGGAATGAGATTATAAGAATTATGCTATTTCAAACAAGTGATGAGTAAATTCGTGAAGGTGAGAGGGTAAGTAAATCGAATAAAATAAATTTTGTCGAAGTTTTACATTTTGAGATAAAATACGGTCCAAGCTACAATACTCCATATTTATGGACTAGTGCCATACAAGGTATTACATGATCATGATAGTAAGATGTATAAAGTGTGTTAAAAGTGAGTAGTATTTTAAGTAATTTGAGATAATTTTTAATTTTATGGATAATTGGGTAATTATGGATTTTTAAATGGGAGATTAACTTGTAAATTGATTTTTTGTGGTTAATGCTTAAGGGGGACACCCCCTCAACGTGGTAGTAAGCATGAAGCCTAATGTGACTAAGTAAGTTATAAGGCTAGGTGGCAAAATTTAGGGAATTCTTTGGCTTAGTCACATAAGTGGGATCCACACCTAAAAGATTAAAGAAACCTCTCTAAATTCACTTGGTATATCTACAAGGTAATGAACGAGGCTTCAACAAATTCATATAAGAATTTATATGATAGTAACGTGAGTTACTTCAACAAAATTCATACGAAATTTCTTAGCATCTTAGCAACGTGAGATTTTATAATTTTAAGGGAGTACGGTGCAATCTTTCTCAAGAATATTATTTGAATTTTCCCCTACTTCGATCCGCCGTTACGTGTTTTGTCGCAATTAATGTGTGTTAGAGGGATTGTCAACAGAATCGGCTCAGGTATGTTAAGGCTATCTCTTCTTTCCTTTTGGCATGATCCATATGATACAAACGAAACGAGCAACTGCACAACTTTCATAAATGACTCTATTCATAGAAGTACTAGAAGTGCCTATGTTCTTGATTCCCCATGTGTCCTATTATTCTATCATCTGTTCATGGGTCTCAAAAAAATAGGTAAGTTGATAAAGTTTATTTCATGATATTAATCGAAGGCATATTGATTTTATGATATAGAGAACGATCTTACGAACGTACTTCTTATGCATTCCATTCATTTATACATGTACATTGGCCCATGACCATATGTCATTATATATGCGTATATTATATGTATATGGGATATGGAAAAGGTTACGACGTTATATACGCACCACCACCTGATCAGTTGGTATACGTTGATAATTTTCCCACAATGGCTGAGATAATATGATGGGATGCCCTCAGAGGCTTGATGATGTTATGTACGCATATACCTATGCATGGTATGACATTCATACGCATATGCATGGCATTGTAAAGATTAATGATTCACAGAGTTATTCATACTTACATGTTGAGTTTTTTACTCCATATTTCTCTCATGTCTATTGTTTACTGATTTTCATTCCTTACATACTCAGTACATTATTTGTACTGACGTCCCTTTTGCCTGGGGACACTGTGTTTCATGCCCGCAGGTCTCGATAGACAGGTTGAGAGTCCTCCAAGTAAGCTATCATCTCAGCGGAGGGTGTTGGTGCGCCCCATTTACTCCGGAGTTGCTTATATTGTCAGTATGATTTGGTCATGTATTGATTAGTATGGCGGGGCCCTGTCCCAACTTTTATGGTGTTTATTTATTCTTAGAGGCTTGTAGACATATGTCATGTACGTGAAAGATTGTATGGCCTTGTCGGCCTATGTTCAGTGTACGAGTGATCATTTTGGCCTTATAGGCCCGTATGTCATATGTATAAGTTTGTATTATATGTTGGGTTTTCCAATGTTGAGTGTTTTCTCATGTTTTATTCTACTTATCTCACGACAGTCTCTCTGGATCATTTATCTATAATAGTATGATACAAAAGATACGTTACATTGGTACTCGGTTATGTAAGATATCGGGTGCCCGTCGCGGCCTATTGGTTTGGGTCATGACAGACATAGAGTGTGTCATGCCCCAAACTTGGGGAGCGCGATCGACGCTCAACCGAGAGAACCCGGCCGAGCAAGCCTATTAGATTTTCTTCTACCCAAACTCATCCATGAATAAAGAGGAGATATACTCCATTAATCAATCACTGAAAAGATTTTATTAATAACTTCCTTTTCATTTAGTAGCTTCATTCTTAATTTCCAAAACATTACCAGTTTATAGAATTAATGAAAAACATAATCTCCAAGTACCGGCATTTCCAGTTCAATTCCCAACATCAACCATAACCCACAACCTGTCTACGGAGCCTCTAAGTACAATAGAAGAGTAATATGGAAATGCCGACAACAAGGCCCCAACTATACCTCAAAACACAGTACATGAGAAACAAAAGATACATGACCCCAAAATGAAGTAGGGCTCACCAAATCAGCTAAAAAGAGTGTACTGCTATCACTGATCAATGTCGCCTACTGAAGAACCACCTGCATCCATTAAAGATGCAGCGCCCCCGGCAAAAGGGACGTTAGTACTGTCGAATAGCACTAGTATGTATAGCTAAAAATCCTCTTTCAAAATAGAATGCCCATATAAGAAAAGGCAACACATAGAAACAACAAGTCACAATCAATAATATCCAAATGTCCAGTTAAAACATAATAATTTTCAAAATACNATGGTATGACATTCATACGCATATGCATGGCATTGTAAAGATTAATGATTCACAGAGTTATTCATACTTACATGTTGAGTTTTTTACTCCATATTTCTCTCATGTCTATTGTTTACTGATTTTCATTCCTTACATACTCAGTACATTATTTGTACTGACGTCCCTTTTGCCTGGGGACACTGTGTTTCATGCCCGCAGGTCTCGATAGACAGGTTGAGAGTCCTCCAAGTAAGCTATCATCTCAGCGGAGGGTGTTGGTGCGCCCCATTTACTCCGGAGTTGCTTATATTGTCAGTATGATTTGGTCATGTATTGATTAGTATGGCGGGGCCCTGTCCCAACTTTTATGGTGTTTATTTATTCTTAGAGGCTTGTAGACATATGTCATGTACGTGAAAGATTGTATGGCCTTGTCGGCCTATGTTCAGTGTACGAGTGATCATTTTGGCCTTATAGGCCCGTATGTCATATGTATAAGTTTGTATTATATGTTGGGTTTTCCAATGTTGAGTGTTTTCTCATGTTTTATTCTACTTATCTCACGACAGTCTCTCTGGATCATTTATCTATAATAGTATGATACAAAAGATACGTTACATTGGTACTCGGTTATGTAAGATATCGGGTGCCCGTCGCGGCCTATTGGTTTGGGTCATGACAGACATAGAGTGTGTCATGCCCCAAACTTGGGGAGCGCGATCGACGCTCAACCGAGAGAACCCGGCCGAGCAAGCCTATTAGATTTTCTTCTACCCAAACTCATCCATGAATAAAGAGGAGATATACTCCATTAATCAATCACTGAAAAGATTTTATTAATAACTTCCTTTTCATTTAGTAGCTTCATTCTTAATTTCCAAAACATTACCAGTTTATAGAATTAATGAAAAACATAATCTCCAAGTACCGGCATTTCCAGTTCAATTCCCAACATCAACCATAACCCACAACCTGTCTACGGAGCCTCTAAGTACAATAGAAGAGTAATATGGAAATGCCGACAACAAGGCCCCAACTATACCTCAAAACACAGTACATGAGAAACAAAAGATACATGACCCCAAAATGAAGTAGGGCTCACCAAATCAGCTAAAAAGAGTGTACTGCTATCACTGATCAATGTCGCCTACTGAAGAACCACCTGCATCCATTAAAGATGCAGCGCCCCCGGCAAAAGGGACGTTAGTACTGTCGAATAGCACTAGTATGTATAGCTAAAAATCCTCTTTCAAAATAGAATGCCCATATAAGAAAAGGCAACACATAGAAACAGCAAGTCACAATCAATAATATCCAAATGTCCAGTTAAAACATAATAATTTTCAAAATATGAACTTCATATATAATTTTTGGTTGGGAGAGCATTAGCACCGATATACCACCGTCTTTGTTAGCATGGAGTCCGATCACGCCCAATCGACTAGGCCATCTGACAAACTTGGTATCATAGCCTAAGGTTTTAAAGTGTCCTAGGATGTCTCAGAGCCGTGTCTAGTAGAGCCCTTCTAATCGGTGTGTTGTCGACCACATCTATAATGAGGAGGCTACTTGGATATTTAGGCATTTCACACTTCTTTGATACTCCAGATCGTGCGATAGAGCTCAAGATAGGAAGCTAATTTTCTCATTATGTCTCATGATTCTTTTCCAGATGAGTAATCCACGTGTTCAAAACAACGAGGAGGGAATGACCGCTCCATTGAATCTGGGGGAGATTACACAAGAGTTCGTTGGGAGAATGCGTCGAGCCATGGACGGGTTGGAAGAACTTGTTTCTAAGGGAAGTGTCCTTATTCCTACCACTATCACCGCATTACCGGATTGTGTGGTGAGAGAATTTAAGAAACGAAAGAGGGTTGTTGGTGCTAATGAACCAGATTGTGTGATTTGCAAGAAGTGACACTTGGGAACATGTTGGATGACACTTGAAATGTGTTATGGCTGTGGAAAGAGGGGGAACAAGAAGAACAAATGCCCTAGGTTGGGTACACCCATCCAGTTTTGTCCGTCATGCGGGAAGGAACATTTGGCGTCATATTGTGAGTATGCTCAGCAGCGCGTTAGAGGTGGTATCTTTGGGCAATTCCAAAGGCCCACAAAGCAATCCGGTGTTGGAATTGTTAATCCCGTATTGGAATCTTGGAGGAAGGATAAGGGGTATGCTTATGATATATGAAAAAAGGGTAAATATTAGGTCAGTGAGACGAGTCAGTTCAGCGGACCTCATCCCCGTTGTGTGAAGTGTGGGAGATGCCATCCGGGAGTGTGTCACTATGGTACAAAGGTATGATACAAGTGTGGTATGATGGGCCACTTCAAAGTGATTGTTATTTGTCTCGCCAGAGCATGGGCAAGGGTATGGCACAGCCAGCCAGTTCTGTAGCTACTACATCCACAACGCCTCCCCCAGCTAGAGGCACTATAACGCCTGCAGGGCGTGGAACAGCTAGGGGTGGTATTCAGAGCTCGGGAGGGCCCAACAGGTTTTATGCTATGAGGAGACGTCAAAAGTTTGAGGCTTCTCCAGATGTGGTTACAGGTATATTGACTGTCCGATCTCATGATGTGTATGCTTTTATTGATCCCGATTCCACTTTGTCATATGTCACCTCTTATGTTACTATGGAAGTTGGGATAGAACTGAAACAACTTTCTGAGTCGTTCTCTGTATCTACTCTTAGAACGAGACACAATATTTGTGAAGCCTCTTTATCACAATTCCTTATGTTTACAACCTCTTGAGAAATTGAGTTTTATAATGGGTTCCTTGAATTGCGTTATAACCCTAGGTTAATACTTCCCACTGCTTCCCTAAATTCTCAACAATGGGCAATACCTGATGAATTTCGTACAGAACCATTTGATTCAAATGGATAACATCTGCTCATTTGTGCCTATACATGCATCACCATAATATTTACCTATGTGGTATCATATCCAATGGAAAGCAGCCTAGTATTGAGATCCTTCTTGAGTCATTATTTTACTCTTCGGTATATGTGACTTCTATGGTTGGAACAATTATTCTACTCCTTTATGAATAGTATCATGAATCCTTTTCATTGTCTAGTAACATGAGAGTATATCTTAGCACCTATCATGTGCGTACATGTCAATCGAAAGGGACCACTTATCCGCATAAAGTTTCTGATCAACTTGAGATTTATCACAAATTCGTCACATGAAGGTCTTGTTGTTTACCCATCTCAGTATGACTTTTATGTCCACCTAGATCATGCCTCAATAAGTAACTCACTTTGTACCTAGCATTGCAGTTGTACATGAAGTGGCCTAGTATTGCAGCTTGAGGGTTGCTATGGCAAAAACATGTCTAGCTCACAACAAAGTGTACATTCTCTCTAACCAATACATGATTTCATCCAAATATTAAGATGTACTATCTACATGATTTCACTCTTGTGTGGTTGAAAGTTAAATAGCTTTATGATGAGAATATTGATTTGAAAGACAAGATTGTTATATCTCTAGTCCTCTCATATAGGATCAACTATTGCGAAGGGTTAGCTGTCAGAATGATAATAATATCACAAGTGCTCAACTTCTTTTTTCATCCTCGTAAGCTTGTGGCATAGATTCCTTTTGCTAGTTACTGTTAAGAGCATACTGCAACTTCATGTATTTTGAAACCCATATCACATTTAGGGTGCTAGAATATTCTCATTTCGAGTTAAACATGTTTTCCCTACACTCCAGGAGGCGACTGGTGTCACATAAGTGTTATCTCTCTCTGAGGCCTACTATTGCCAAATAAGGCACGAATGGAATGAAACAATTGTTGATGTCCTTTTCGTGACTTATTTCTTTTAAATCTCAGAATCATGAACATTTTCTCTACGTTATCAATGCCTACTAGGCAACTCTATGACTCATTTGTTGAACCGAAGATGTCACCACAACGAATCACCATGTCAGCGCTATTGGTAGTGACCTTCATGTATCTTAGGATATAACCTCCTGAAATGCCTTGCTCAGCACGTTGATAGATTCTTGAATAATTCCAGCGAAATCTCGAACCTTGTTGTTCCTGTTTGTAGCAAATCTATAGAGTATTGTAGGTCCAGGTATGTCAAACATGAAGCATTATCCCGTGATCAAATATATAGGATAGGAAATTTTATGGTCATAGTCAAGCTAGCACATCTTAGAGAAATTGTTGGAGGTTGCCAAAGGTTTAGTTTGGGTGTTTGGCGTGGAGATTTAGAGTTGAAGAAAGTGAATGGGTTATTCTCAATATTTTCTGCATGAGGATGCTATGTGAATTGTTAATAAAGGTAAAGTATGTGAAGTCACATTAGGCCTTATGAAAGTTTGAAAGGAAATAGGCTAAACTATGAGTATGATGTTTCCCTATTATTGTTCTCCGTGTACCCGGTGTTTAATGTGTCTATGTTTAATAAGGTGAAGATAAGGGATAATGGGATTGTGAGGAGCAACTATTTGCTATCCTTGTTAGAAAAGTCAGGGAGTTGAGATTGTCTCTGTTAATGTGTTATGGCGAAGTCTGTAAAGTCGAGGAGACCATATGGAGGGGAAAAAGTGTTAAGGAAATAAAATGTTCCCACTTGAGTGTATAGTTAAATGATTATGATTTGAAAGGTACTTCTGTATGCTATGATTTAAGTATGTGCAGCTCATGTCCAGATACCACTCTTGATAGTATAATGCATGTAATGATGAGATTAGTGACGTTGTTATACATGGTAATGTTTTGTCAAGTTGTAGATGTGTTGTTAGGAGTTATTTTGGTGTTACTCTGACAGGTGGATAGGCCCAGTTACAGGGGAGACTCTGGCAAACTTTTTGGAAATTTAGGGAGTTAGCCAAATTTTGAAACTACTAGTGAGTTGGGCCAAATTTGATGCTAATGACAGATTTTTACCCTCATTCGAGGACGAATGATCCTAAGCGGGGGAGAATGTAACACCCCAAAAAAATTTCGAAGTATTTAAGTGTAAAGCCCGGTAAATTTTGCAAAGAAAATAATGTTTTATGGTGCCGGACTAGGATTACGTGTTTGGGGATTGTAGAAGGCTTGGACTTTTTGGGTTGAACAATGCACCGAAAAGTAAAGAAAAACTTTTTGGCGTAAAAACGCATTTCTGCGGTCCATTATGCGACCACAGAACCACTCTGCGGGCCGCATAATGACCACAGAAGTGAGCAGGAGAAGGGCCAGTCCGGGGGCAATTATGCGATCGACTATGCAGCCGCATAACTATTATACGGTGCATTATGCGACCGCATAACAGTTATGTGGACCGCATAGTGACCGCATACACAGATAGATTTTTGATCGTTTTGGTCTGTAATTATGCGACTGATATGCTGTCTGCATATCCATTATGCGGTCGCATATACGACCACAAAATCGTTCCAGAGCTCCATTTTTTTTAGATTTTAAAACCCGACCCTACTTCGTTAAATAAACGCAAAAGGGTCATTTTTGAGCAAATATTCTGATGTTTTAGAGAGAAGGGAGAGTGTTTTAGAGAGAGAGAAAACCCTAGGCTAATTATTCATCAAGTCTTGCTCAAATCTTGGAAGATTAACAAGGAAAACCCACAAGTTCTTCATTTAAGAGATAAGGTTCCATACCCTAGTTTTCAATTTCGAATTTGGATAGAAGATGGTTGATTAGGAGTAAGATTCATGGGTATGAGATTATTATTTATACATGCATGTACCAATAAGAATTGTAGGAAGATTGTTGAGCTGAAATAAGTAAGTATTGGGTTGTGGAGTGAATGAAATCTTGTAGAAGAACCTTGTGGTTAGATTTGCACACCTAGTGTGTGATAAAATGCTCAAATGAGCTGAGACCATGAATACATTCACTACAACCCGAAATAAGTACTATTTGATTTTGAACAAAGTATGCTCACATTAGTGGAGTCATACATGAGGGGCAAGCCTATGGTACTTGAAGCTTAACTTGTGACCTTTCTTTGTGAGAGAATAGTGAAACCCTTGATGCCTTAGAATTGAGTGTTAATCTTGAATTGAGAAATGTAAATGGAAGGTACAACATGAAGAGTTTTGAGTCCACTATGATAAGCTTGAATGAACAACGATTCATAATGAATAAAGTTAACCTTTGAGGCTCAAATATCACACTAGAATATCATGAGATGAGCAAAATGTATCCTTTTAAAATTGAAAACCTTGTCTAGAATACATAAGTATTGTGGATAATTATTGGTCCCAACTAAGTTATAAATGACTTATGATTGACTCCTTGATTGGACTATAGAGTGTTGGGAAGAGGGTGAAATTTAATTGCTTAAGGACAAGCAAAGACTTAAGTTTGAGAAAGTTAATAAGTCTATAATTTAACCACTTATTAGTACCTTTTTGCTCCCTGATTCTAATGAAAATTGTTAAATTTCAGGTTTGTTGAGAAGGATTTAAGACCTTGGAGGAAGAATGATACAAAAGGAGATAATACTAGGCATTTCAGTGAAGAGGAGAAGGGCATAGAAAAGTGTGGTCCGTAAAAAAAGAAATGCGACCGCAAAAGTAAAACTGCGGTCCACAAATGAAAAAGTGTGGCCACAATACGTGAACTAAAGCCTCAGAACCTCAGGTAGATGTGTAGTATGCAACAAAAAATGTGTGGTCGCACTTTGATCCGCAAAACAGTTCGCACTGATGAAAAAGAAGATCAGAGAATGAGCAGTTAGCCGATTATGCAGCCTCTCCAAGTGCAGTCTGTAAAATAAATAGTGCGACAGCAAAAGCTTATGTGCGACTGCAATGCTTGAAGGGCAACCGCAAAACTTTACTCACTGATAGCAAAAGCAAAGTCAAGCTCAGCATAGTGCGGACCACAATCTCATCTTGCAGCCGCAAAACCCTCCGAAGGAAATTTTTGACAGAAATTTTGGGAGTCCTATAAATAGAATTTTATAGCTTTGTAGGGCTTCTTTTCATTGTAGCAGCTGGGAGTTAGGAAGTTTTAGCTATTTGGAGCAAGTTTGAGCTACAATTGGAGTAGATCATCTAATCTTTCTTTTATTGTAGTATTATGTCTCTAATATCATCTTGTGTTTATGATTTAATGTCTTTTAGCATGAGTAGCTAGACTTTTATCTAGGATTGTAATCCAACCCTAGTGTGTGAATCTTATGGGTTATTAATATTATACTTGTTTATGATTGGGTTAAGTGTTATTTAGCCGTGTTTATGCTTTAAAGTTGAATTAGTGGTTTCAAACAGTGATTCATGCCTTTTTTACCTTGTTCTTACTTGAGAAAGAGGAACTAAGTCTAGGAAAACTTGACTAACAAGAAATTAAACTAGTTGAGGAATTGATTGGTTTGGTTAATAGATTTGGACTAGAGGTAGAAATAATCCAACTTGGGCTCATAATAGGGTTATCTAAGGGGAGGGTACTGGGTTCTTAAGAGTTAAGGGTACGGCGGGGGTAAGGGTAAGGGGAGGGTTCCTTAAGGGTACTTTTCTTAAGGGGATTTAAGGGTACGGGGTAAGGGTACTTTTACTGATACCCTATCAGTACCCCCACCGGTCCTAAGGGTGCAGTACTTAATGGTGCGGTACTGGTACTTAGGGGTAATTTTAAATTTAAAAAACTATATTTAAATACAACAAACATTAATGGATAAAAAAAATCAAGGATATGAAGTGCCTTTTGTTTTATTTAATTCAAGGTAAACATTAGATTTCTAATACAAGTTACAAGTATTTATTTATATTTCAACACTTGTAAAAATAAAGTTACATATTTCTTTTGAACGGTTTACGTAATTGTTCAATAATTTTTCATGGTTCTTCGCTTGGAATTGGTAGCACTTGTCCATCTGCGTCCCCGCCATCTCCTGTAGATAGTATTTCATTATATGCATCGTCGTCTTCTTGAATTATTTTTGAAAGGCCAAAGTTTCCTCCCTCTGCTTTAATACAATCTCTGAATAAAACAGTAGTCTCCAAGGTGTCTTCTGCCAATGAGTATCTGTGGTTTCCAAGTTAAAATTGTGCTGTACTGAAAATATTTTTGGAAGCTACTGATGAAACTAGCACATCTCGGGCCATTCTTGAAAGAATCGAAAATGTTTGTTTGTTCATTCTCCAATATTTCAGCAAGTCTTCATTTCCTTCATCATCGCAAATATCAATAATTCCAGCAAGGAAATAAACATTAAGCTCGTTAATTTATGAAGATTGTAGTTGACTAATTATTTGTCGAATAGCACCAAAAGGTCTATTTGTAGCAGTCTTTTTAAGAAGTTGAGATGATGAAGAAGAAGAGGCACCACTAGTTGGTGCAACAGAGTTCATTTGTAGTCATACGCAACTTTAGAATTTTGTTGAATACTATCCAAACAAGTAGAAAGAGATGGTCTTTGAGTTGGTTCTTTTTCTAAATTATGGTAAATCATTTCAATAAGTGTCTTTGCACCAGTAAATTTGATTTGAGGATGTAAAACAACAGCAACAATGTAAATAACATGAATAGGAAAAAATATTTTAAAATTTTTCAACCATTATTTCATTAACATCTTTATAGTCTTCTTTTTGTTTACACTGAAAAAATAACATCAAAATTTCAGCTATATAAATTAACATGCTAGAAATAGTTGGATAATATACCCCAAAAATTCTTTAGTAGCATAGAAAATATTTTTCTAAAAAATAAATAAGATAAAAAGCAGTATCCCAATTATCATCTATTATCATATCGTGAACAGATGAAACATGGGCATTACACATGTTGGTAATATGTAATCGATATTCATAGGCAACAGACAACATATCATATATTGAATTCCATCTAGTTGCAATTTCTTTAGGAATTTTACTAAAGAGCAATTCACAAGATTTACAATGCATCTTAAATTCTCTACGTCTAGCAGGTATTTGAGAGCGAAAAATATAACCAACTGCAAATCTAATTTTGTCAAGAGTAGTGCCAAATAAAATAAGTCCATCTTGAACAACTAAGTTATAAATATAACATGCACGTCTAATATGAAATAATTTCACAAAAGATGGAGTTAATCCAGTTTTCAAAACTCCTACAAGAGAAGTGTTACTTGAAGCCTTATCTAAAGTAATAGTAATAATTTTGTTAGAAAGTCCATAAAAATCACAAATTTCTTTAATTTGTTTAGAAAAACAAATACTAGTATGTCGGTCATCAACAAATTTATAACCAATAATGCATTTTTGCATAGACTAGTTATTATCTATACAATAACATGTAACTGTTAAGTAATCATAATGATTTACACTACGACCTATGTCAAAAGTAATAGAAGCAATACAATCTAAGTAGAAAATTAAATACCATAAATATTGTTGATATTCACGTTGAAATTTAAATAAATCATTTCTAATAGTTGTTTTAGGAAAATCTTGAAAAGTAAGATTATACGTTTCTTGTATGTAACGAATAAAACTGTCAGATGACGAAAAACTAAAAGACAAATCTTCTACAATAACCATTTTTGCTATATTGTTTCTATTCTTTTTTTGGTCATAATGGAGAAGACCTCCCGTCACAAGGTTAATTTGTGGTTGTATAATATGAGAACCATGTCCGGACTGAGTAGGATTTGTTTCAGAACGGGGACTCCCCTCCCTAGCAAGCCAAATATCTTTGTGATGAAGTTGCATATGCTTCATTAAACCTCCAATTCCGCCATGACCAGATTTATATATAAAAGATAATCGTTGTTTACAAAGTTTACTAATAGCCTTTTCATTAGCCTTATCATGCGTAAACCATGGCTAATAAATTAATCTTTTTTACGTTCAACTGGTTCTCTAGTGGGAGGTAACGGAACATCAGCTCCAAACTCAAATTGACTCTGAGTTGGAGCTGCAGGAGCATGTAATGACCCGACCGGTCGTTTTGAGCCTTAGCATTCCATTCGGTGGTTTGAGACTTTGAGTAGCTTCATATTATGTATTATGACTTACGTTTATGGTTGGTTTCGATTTTTGAGCGGTTCGGGATTGATTTGGGAAGAAAGATTCTCGTTTTAGAAGCTTTAAGTTGGAAGAGCTAACCAAGGTTTGACTTTTGGGTAAACGGATATGAAATCGGGTTTTAATTATTCCAATACGTTTGTATGATATTTTTGGATATGTCCATAAAGTTTGGTTAAATTCTGATGAGTTTTGGATAAGTTTGGGTTGTATGGTGATTGTTTCCGGTTTCGACATCGATTTGATCATAAAGGTTACCATATTTAGCAAACAGCCTTTGATTCGTGTGTCGACTAAACCATTATATCTGTATCGTAATTTTGGAACCATAGCAACTGAACTTATCAAGTTTCGACATCGTATGAGGAATTTGTGGTCATTTTACTAAGAATTGGGTTGCTAGATTGTTTTCAGATTAATTATGCAATTGCCGCTGAATTCGTATTTTAAAATCTGCATTATTTTCAAATATTGAAACCAACATACCTCCTTCATTATAAGGTCAAATGGATTGATTCAAAAGCCTAACTTGACTAGAATTTCATAGAGACTCCATTAGAAGCATCAAAAGTGAGTTTCAGGATCATTTGACATAAGAAACAAGGTAGAATAGCTGGGCAGAAACATATAATAATGACGGTTTGTTCATTTGGTCATATTTTGAGTTGGGGAGCTCGAATTTGGGAGATTGACATTTGCTTGATGATTTCAAAGTACAATTTGGGGATTCTTATCTAAATTTTGATAAAATGAATTTTTGAGTTTTGAACATCGATTCAGAGGCGTATTTGAGTGAAACTAGTATGGTTGGACTCGTAATTGAATGAGTTGCAGGATTTTGTAAGTTTTGTTAGATTCCGAGGTGTGGGCCCAAGTCTAACTTTTTAGTTGACTTTGGTGATTGATTAAAGATTCGACCTTTATCGACTGAGTTTGTTTCCTTTGGCATTATTTGATGTTCTTGAGTTGCTTTTGGCTAGTTTCGAGCCATTCGGAGGTCGGTACGTGCGGGATGGAGTTTCTGGAGTATTGTTTGGCTTGTTCGAGGTAAGTAACACTTCTAAACTTGGTGCCGAGGGTATGAATCCCTGACCTTACGTGTTATGTGTTTGGTGTTGAAGTGACGCACATGTTAGGTGACGGACATGTGGGCGTGCACCGTGTGAATTATGACTTGGTTGATTCTATAATACTGTGTAGTTATCTAATCTTGTTTCTATCTATGAAATTTCTATGTGTTAGAGAAATTGAGTTGTGATTCATGTTAGAAATCATGTTTAGGCTATATACTTATTCTGTTGGGACCCACTAAGGTCATCTCTACTGTTTAGTTATTTGCCTAAATTGCAGTTACATACTTAGTCATATTCATTCATTCACATATCATATCTCAGTCTATGTTATCCTTTGTTGTCACATCATGTTATCATTGTTTGGGCTGATTGGCATGAAACTATTGAGCCCGAGAGGTTGGAGAGATTCATGACTGAGTTGGGGCCTGAGAGTTGTATTGTAAGAGATATTGTGGATCGAGTTGCACTCCGCAGCAGGTCATATTGGCTTTACATATATTATTATTATATGGATCGGGTTGCACGCTGCATCAGGCCTTATATACTTTATTATTATTGATGGGACCGGGTTTGTCACACCGCAAAACCGAGGAGCACGACCGACGCTCAACCGAGTGAACCCGACCGAGCAAGCTTGTTAGATTTTCTTCTACCCAAACTCATCCATGAATAAAGATCATACATATTTTTATTAATTAGACAAAAACGTAATCATGTCTACAATACCAATTCATTACCAATAGTTTTCATCATTTTTAAAGTCTCAAATGGGACAAGTAATATAACCACAACATAATATATTTTGTCTTTCCCAGCACCAATACATAACCCACACTATGTCTATGGAGCCTCTATAGATAAAGAAGAGTATAATGATAATATCGGCAACAAGGCCCCGACTATACCTCAAACAGAATACACAAAGAACAAAAGATACATGAACCCGGGACGAAGTGGGGCTCACCAAGTCAACTGGGAAGAAGGTGTACTGCTATCACTGATCAATACCTCCTGTTGTGGAACCACCTGCATCCATTTAAAGATGCAGCGCCCCCGACAAAAGGGATATTAGTACCTTCAAATAGTACTAGTATGAAAACCAAACACTAATTTAAGAATTTAGAAATACATTATGAATATGATGTATCAGGGCGGAAATAGAATAATTAGATAACAGTTTAAATCAGAGAAAGCTTATTAAGAGCTATCAATAACATTAATAGGATTTAAGATGAGATCCTATGTAACCATTTTCACACAAAGCAACCCCGCCGCCTCACCCGATGTATGCAGGTGGAGGTGTAAGTACAATACCATAACTCTACTCAAGCGGCCTTGCCGCCTCACCCCAATGTATGTGGGTGGATGTATAACCACTGTACCAAGAACCTACACACAACGGCTATGCTGCCTCACCCCAATGTATGCAGGTGAAAATGCATCAACGATACCAATACCAATACAAAGCGGCTATGCCGCCTCACCCCAATATATATATATATATATATATATATATGTGTGTGTGTGTGGGTGGTGGTGCCACAACAATACCAAAACTATACACAAAGCGGTTGTACCACCTCACCCCAATGTATGCGGGTGGAGGTGCAGTCCTACAATACCATAATCCCTACACAAAACGGTCATGCCACCTCACCCCAATATATGCGGGTGGAGGTGTATCCCAATCACAATCTCTATACAACTTGGCATAATAACTTTCACATAATTCAGGATTTGAAATTATAACACGTGGATATACAATCCATAGTTTGGAACACATCCTCAATTTATAATGCAATATGATAAGATCATTTGAAACACGAATTGAACATATACCTTTATCATAAAACTTATCGGAATACTCGATTTGTAATCAACATCTTGGAACTTACAAGGATAATGGGAATTCCAATTCTTTAAAAAGGGTTTAGCCAACATACCTCAATGGAGCTTCTTTAAACTCTAAAATATTCCGGAATTCTTAGCAAGTTCAATCTATTTTAGAAATATAATAAATGGAACCAAAATTAGGTAGATGATCATGGTTCTAGCTCATTTGAGCATTTTATCAAACATGGGTGTGCATAAGGTTTCAAGGTCCTTTTATGGAGGATTCCATCATCCTACAACCCAATCTTTACCATGCTTAGTTCAACAATCATCCTACACCCCTTGATATCATATGCATGTAAATAAATAACTCTCATGCCCAAAAATTATCTTGCTAATTACCCATTTTCAGATAATTTCAAAATTAGGGGTTAGGGTGTAGAATCTTACCTCTAGGATGAAGACCTAGTGAGTTTCCCTTCTTAATCTTCCAAAATTTGAGCAAGAATTGAAGAATAATTATTTAAGAGCACCTTCTCACTCTTGGGAACTCTCTCTCACTCTAAAATGTTAGATTTTATCTCAAAATGGCCCAAAACGTGTATTTAACGAAGTAGGGTCGGATTTTAAAAACCTAAAAATGGAGCTCCGGAACAAGATCTGCGATCGCATAATCGATATGCAGACCGCATATCGGTCGCATAATTGCTGTCCAGAACGACAAAAATCTGTCTATGTCTTCGGTCATAATGAAGCCCGTAGACTTGTTCTGCGGTCGCATAATGAACCGCAGAACAATTATGCGGTCTCATAGTCGACCGCAGAATTGTATCCAAACTGACCCTCTCCTGCCTCACTTCTGCGGCCATTATGCGGCCCGCAGAGTGATTTTGCGGTCGAATAATGGACCGTAGAAATGCATTTCACTGCCAAAATGTTTCCTTTACTTTCCATTGCATTGTTCAACCCAAAAGGTCCGAGCCGATAATCCTCACACACGTAAGCCTAGTCCGGCACCATGAAATATTATTTTTTCTTTGCAAACTTTTACGGGGCCTTACAGGGTTGCACGCCGCATCAGGTTTTATTGATTCAAGATGGGATAGGGCTGCACGTCACAACAGTCAATGTTGGCTTATATTAGCGCTTGAGCAGGATCTACCCCTCCAGAGTCTGACATATCAGTAGTGAGCACAAGTACCGTATAATGCTGAGTGACTGAGTGTGCTGAGTGATTGAGCGTGATGAGTGGGAGTGCGAGACAGTAAAATTGAGTACTCTGAGAGTGTGAGTACATGAGTTCATCATTATGATGCATTGCATTTGACATGCATACTTGACATACAGGCATAGAGCTGAATGTCCTCATGCTACACAGTTTTGTGACATTCATGATTTCACATGCACATTCATATGTAAGCATAGATATGTACTTTCCTCATGCTATCTGAGAATGAAATATCTTATCTGTTGTTGAATGTTTTTGAGAAAAATCACAAATTTCTGATTTACTCATATTTTGGTGATTTCGGTAAAAGATTTATGTTTTATTGTTATACCTGAAAATCATGTCTATTGTTCGTAACTGTGAATGGGCAGAGCATCATATCTTTGAATTATTTCTTGTGCTGCTTTTATTATATTATTACGAGTTATTCTTGGCTATTAGTGTTGGGCTTTGACCATTGTCCAACCTCGTCACTGCTTTCAACCTAAGGTTAGGTTTGTTACTTATTGAGTACATGGGGTCAGTTGTACTCATACTACACTTCTGCACCTTACGTGCAGAAATTGGAGATGATGTTGCTACGAGTGGAAGGAGCTGGCATTGAAGATGTACTTGCATTCTGATTATAGCTGCCTCTTGTTCTTGGTAGCTTTAGATTTATAAATCTATTTATGTACAATTTGAACAGATGATGTATTTATTTCATACCAGTTTTGCAAACTCTAAGTCTTAAAAGTTCATCATTTATACTATCAGTCTTTGGGGAATTGTATAAAATTCAGTTATTTTATTTTGACTCTTATCATTATCATTATATTGTGGTTTATTATTAATTGGCTTACTAGCGAGTTGGGTTATGTGCCATCACGACTAGTTGAAGTTTGAGTCGTGACAAGTTGGTATCAGAGCTCTAGGTTCATAGGTTTTACGATTCATGAGCAAATGTCTAGTAGAATTTTGCGGATCTGTATGATGACGTCCATACCTATCTTTGAGAGGCTACATGGCATCTAGGATAAACTTTCCATATTTCTTTCCTTATTATGCGACATTGATTCAGCTTGAAGCATAACTCTTTGAATTCTTTCTACTCACTCGTATGCGTATGTGCATCGATGGCTTATGATTCTATGGATGAGGTACGATATGGGTTTTCTGTGTTTTGGTGATGGGCCAGTCTAGAGGACTTGAGGCCCGGTTTGGAGTGCAACTCAGGCTTGGTAGTTTCAGTTGTGTAAGCATGTGCTTTTGGACTTCTATGTCAGATGGTGTCCCTATGAGTTGGACTGGTGGCCCGTTGAGTGGTTGGATGGCTATATGATGAGTAGGATATGACTACGGGATGTGTTCATATGGGTTGAATGTGATGAGAAGAGTTTGCTTGATATGTAAAAAGGACTATTGGGTGCTCGATTTCTTGGATGTGTTATATCTGGAGTTATGAAGGTTTTGAGGGATTCTTTCATGTTCTTTAATTTGTGGAACGAAGTAGATTTTTATGTCTTGTTGATGAGTTCAGGCTCAGAAAGATTAAGTGATTGCTTAGTAGTTGTGACTATAAAAGGGTATGGAGAGATGCCAGTTTGAGGCTAAGCAAGCGGGTTATCACTTGTGGGATAATCTACGGATGTGTTATCCTTATGATGTTGTGTGGAGGCTTTCTTTTCTACCAATGGGTATAGGTGTTGCGATTTGAGTTTGGATTGGTTGAGAAAGTTGACCTGACTGTCACAAGGATGAATGCGAGCTTAGCAGATGATTTGAAATATTATATGGTTTGTGTTACATGAGCTTATGAAGGATTTAGTGGAATCTCACTGCGATATTATAGCAATAATAAAGTATGGGCATTGTGAGTTATCGAGTATTTTGATCTATGATTTTGAGCCAAGTGGGAGAGTCTGCTATTGACGATTTGATTGTATGGTTATGTGTTGTATTGGTTTCGGTCTGAGGCATACTCGTGGATCGATTATGACTTGCAGAGGCTGGTTTTGAGGATGACTTAAGCAGGAAACTTTCTGGATTCATGGTGTATTACACTTTATGGGTATATGGGAATCATGAAATGATTGAGTTATTATTCATGAAGGATGTAGTGCGCATGGAGTAGGAATTTACTCGGTTGCGTTAAGGCGGGGTTACTTCTTTGGGTGTTGTCGTGCTAATAGGGCTCATGTCGTTCGGCCCGTTTGGGCGGTACAATTGAGATTTGAGCAGAGTGGATAAGTCTCGAGAAGGTTCTAATGGATTCAAGATTTATATGTAGCAGTTGAGAATTTTTCGGATTTGTATATGTCTAGAATCTGAGATTTACATTGGATGGTGTCGAGACTCGCAGTATTTCTATATCACTATGGATTCTACATTCAATATCAGGAAGGTGAAGGAAACGGCTTTAGATTCATAGAAGGTCTCTTCAGAGTGAGAGTCTTGGTTGTGGTACTTTTGGGGTGCTTAAGAAGGAATACATCGGCTTATGGGCCTTAGGGCGATGTGATTTTATGATAGGATCTCTTATGGTGAGCTTTGGGTAAGGATCGTGGAGTTCTGACAAGGAGAAGTGTCAACTTGAGGGTAATTCGGAAGGAACTCGGAGATATAGGACAACTTGGTAGTAGGTTAGATCAGCACGGTAATGGATATGAACGGATCTTTGGGTACTTATGATGTGGTGAGTCTCTACAGGTGTTTTATGGCAATACTCTTGAGTTTGGCGACCTGCATGGCTTGGTTGAGTTAGAGAGATTCAGTTTTGATGGCTTGGTTATGTGCAAATAGGTTTCGAAGAGTTCTCGATAGTTTCTACCACGGTTTGCGATGGATATTTCCTACCGGCGTAAGGAGCATGTTGCGTATTGTGATTTTCTCCTGGATGGGATCAAATGTAAGGTTTCTGATTGATCGGGTATGTATTCTACTGGTGACTCAGAGTTGATTATGAGATTCTTGTGCTTTTCATAGGATGACATGATAGATGTGGTGTGTTGTGTGGGGTTAAGATTTGCATGTGCAAGGTCACAATTTAGTTTTGAAGGAAAGGTCATGAATTCTTAGACAACATGGATGGTTTTAGATGACTAGATGGATGCTATTACTACTTGGTATTGCCTGAGAAGGGTGCGCATTTCAGAAGGTGCACTGTGTTTTGACTTACGGATGCTTCATTAGTATTGCGGTACTCGCCTAGTTGATCGACTGCTGATGTTCCAATTTTGCTATGTGGCATGGAAGCATAATAGAAGTATTTCTTGTGAGGATGATTATGTATGAGAGATGTGTTAGTCATTCGAGTGGTGGAGTTAGGATCAGCTATGGTGATTCATGTGTTCTATGGATTTGGAGATTAGGAGTTCTCAGAAGCAGATTATTTCGGGGTTGTAGACTGTGAAGATGTGGCCAAAGTTATCTAGATGGTAGTACGTGCTATGGTTAGGTCATTTTGGACTTTTGGAGGGCCATTTATCCATTTGGGGATGACCGGAGTTGATTTGAGGGCCTATTGGTAGGCTCAATGAGGATGTGTGTTGGATTTGTTGACTCAACACCGCTATTGCTGAAATGTGTATCATTCGGTTAGAGTTGATCTTGTTCGTGTTCTGATATGTTCTATGTGTTACTCTTCTCTTCTATGAGGCGTTGTGATTTGTTGGTTATATGCACACCCGATGCGGTTCTGTTTGGGCCTTGTAATAGAATTCGAGCGAAATGATTATTGGCATGTTGAATGGTTGATTGCGCCTTGATTATGGTCTTTTCGGGATGTGGTATATTGTGTTATTCGTTTCTCCATGGTTATGGTCATGCACTTCGAGTACTTGATGACGAATTGCGTGTGGTTATTGATTTTGAGCATTGTGGCTTGAGGTATTTCATATGGACCGATGTTCGGATTGGGTCATACATCGCAGCGGCGTTATGCTAGGATATGATCCTTTGTGATTATTTCGTGTCTTATGTTTTCCCTTATGTGGTGGATTGATAGCATTACGCTTCGTGGTAGTATCTGTTAAGCTGGTAGGATGGTTTCTTCATTTCTATTCTCTTTCCATCATTGGGTATATTTGAGTTATTGTTCGTTGGTGCACAGATTACATGGTATATGGCTCTAAGTAGGATTTGTGTGACAGGTCGGTCGAGTAGCTTCTACTGGATGAGATGAGGTTATTGGTCCTGAAATGAGTGTCATCGGGTTTGATTAAGGTATGTTTGCAAGAATTGTGTCACTAGTCGGCTTAGATTTTGGCTATGGTTCTTATCGGGCAAGAGCACTCCACGACATGTTAATCTGATGGGTGGTTATGAGTTTCTGTATGTTTCTTTCATCATTGGAACTGTACGTAGGTTCAGAATAAGGTTTTAGTTGATATGAGGTTTGTTACCGATATCGGGCTGGTTATCGAGTAGCTATTGCTGTCGAAAGTTATTGCTATGATTATTTGAGTTATGTGGTATATCATGTGATTATGTCTTGAGATATCGTTATGGATTGATACAGCTTGTTCAGAGTTATACGGTGCATAGATGCAACAATCGGGGTCATATAATGAGTCCTGAATGTTAGGGATTTGGGTTTTAAGGTTTACGGACTAAGGTTGAAGTAAAGATCCTATGTTAGGTGGTTGTCAGGAATATATAAATTGGGGTGACGTGTGATCACCCATGGTTATGTGTATGGTGAGGGTATATGGCGATTTGATGACTTTGGAACGACTCTTAGCACGTTCGAGGACGAACGTATGTTTAAGTGGGAGAGAATGTAATGATCCGACCGATCGTTTTAGGATTTAGCATTCCATTCTCGTTTGGGAAGCATGATTCTCGTTTTAGAAGCTTTAAGTTGGAAGAGTTAATCAAGGTTTGACTTTTGAGTAAACAGATTCGGAATCGAGTTTTAGTTATTCCAATAAGTTTGTATGATAATTTTGGACATGTCCACAAAGTTTGGTTAAATTCTGATGAGTTTTGGATAAGTTTGGGTTGTATGGTGATTGTTTTCGGTTTCGACGTCGATTTGAGCATAAAAGTTACCATATTGAGCAAACGGCCTTTGATTCATGTTTCGACTAAACCATTATATCCGTATCGTTACTTTGGAATCATACTAACTGAAATCATCAAGTTTCGACATTGTATGAGGAATTTATGGTCATTTTACTATGAATTGGGTTGCCAGATTTTTTTCAGATTAATTACGAAATTGCCACTGCATTTGTATTTAAAAATATGCACTATTTTCAAATATTGAAACCAACATATCTCCTTCATTATAAGGTCAAATGGAGTGATTCAAAAGCCTAAATTAACTGGAGTTTCATAAGAAATCCATTGGAAGCATCAAAAGCGAGTTTTAGGATCATTTGACATAAGAAATAAGGTAGAACAGCTGGGCAGAAGCATATAATATCGAGGGTTTGTTCATTTGGTCATATTTTGAGTTGGGGAGCTCGAATTTGGGCGATTTTGGAGGCGCTTTGGGGTAAGTGTTCTATACTCGGTTTTGGTTATATTTCATGAATCCATCTTCATTTTTGGCATTTGATTGATGATTTCAAAGTAAAGTTTGGGGGGTTTTGTCTAAAATTTTATAAAGTGAAATTTTGAGTTTTGAACATCGATTCGGAGTCGGATTTGAGTAAAACTAGTATGTATGGACTCATAATTGAATGAGTTGTCGGATTTATAAGCTTCGTCAGATTCCGAGGTGCGGGCCCGGGTTTGACCATTTAGTTGACTTTGGATTTATTGTTAAAGATTCGACCTTTATCGATTGAGTTTGTTTCCTTTGGCATTATTTGATGTTCTTGAGTTGATTTTGGCTAGTTTCGAGCCGTTTGGAGGTCGGTACGTGCGTCATGGAGTTTCTAGAGTATTGTTTGGCTTGCTCGGTATTAGATTCGGCTTGTTTGAGGTAAGTAACGCTTCTAAACTTAGTGTTAAGGGTATGAATACCTGAACATACATGTTATGTGTTTGGTGTTGAGGTGACGCACATGTTAGGTGATGGGCTTGCGGGAATGCACCGTTTGAATTATGACTCGGTTGATTCTGTGATACTGTGTAGTTACCTAATCTTGTTTCTATCAATGAAATTTCTACGTGTTAGAGAAATTGAGTTGTGATTCATGTTTAGGCTGTATGCTTATTCTGTTGGGACCCACTGAGGTGATCTCTGTTGTTGAGTTATTTGCTTAAATTGCAGTTACATACTCAGTCATATTCATTCATTCGCATATCATATCTCAGTCTCTGTTATCCTTTGTTGTCACATCATCCTATCCTTGTTTGGGCTGATTGGCATGAAATTTATGAGCCCAAGAGGCTGGAAAGATTGATGATCGAGTTGGGGCCTGAGAGCCGTGTTGTGAGGGATATTGTGGATCGGGCTGCACACTGCAGCAGACTATATTGGCTTTACATATATTATTATTATATTGACTGGGATGCATGCCGCAGCAGGCCTTATAGGCTTTATTATTATTGATGGGATCGGGCTGCACGCCGCAACATGTATTATTGATTCATGATGGGATTGGGTTGCACGCCGCAGCAGGCCATGTTGGCTTATATTAGCTCTTGGTCAGGATCCACCCCTCTAGAGTCTGACATACCAATAGTGAGTGCAGGTACCGTACAATGCTGAGTGATTGAGTGTGCTGAGTGATTGAGCGTGATGAGTGGGAGTGCGAGACAGTGAAATTGAGTACTCTAAGAGTATGAGTACATGAGTTCAT
This sequence comes from Nicotiana otophora, assembly GCA_000715115.1. Lineage (NCBI taxonomy): Eukaryota > Viridiplantae > Streptophyta > Magnoliopsida > Solanales > Solanaceae > Nicotiana > Nicotiana otophora. Next base: position 39,304 of record AWOL01S0005055.1, read on the forward strand.
TACTATGATGCATTGCATTTGACATGCGTACTTGACATATATGCATAGAGATGCATTTCCTCATGCTACACAGTTTTGTGACGTTCATGATTTGACATGCACATTGACATGTAAGCATAGAGATATATTTTCCTCATGCTATCTAAGAATGAAATATCTTATCTGTTGTTGAATGTTTTTGGGAAAAATCACAAATTTCTGATTTACTCATATTTCGGTGATTTCGGTGAAAGATTTAGGTTTTACTGTTATACCCGAAAAGCATGCCTATTTTTTCGTAACTATGAACGAGTTGAGCATCATATCTTTGAGTTATTACTTGTGCTGCTTTTATTATATTATTACGAGTTATTCTTAAATATTGGTGTTGCACTCTGACATTATCCAAGCTCGTCACTGCTTTCAACCTAAGGTTAGGTTTGTTACATATTGAGTACATGGAGTCGGTTGTACTCATACTACACTTCTGCACCTTACGTGCAGAATTTAAAGCTGATGTTGCTTCGAGTGGTGGGAGATGGCATTGAAGATGTACATGCGTTCCGATTATAGCTGCCTCTTATTCTTGGTAGCTTTAGATTTATAAATCTATTTATGTACATTTCGAACAGATGATGTATTTATTTTATAGTAGCTTTCTAAACGCTAAGTTTTAGAAGCTCATGATTTGTACTACCAGTCCTTGGAAAATTGTATAAAATTCAGTTATTTTATTTTTGGCTCTTATCATTATCATTATATTATTGTTTATTGTTAATTGGCTTACCTATTGGGTTAGGTTAGGTGCCATCACGACTAGTTGAATTTTGGATCGTGACAAAGCAGGACTAGTATGTGTTTCATCGAAGTTCTCTTCTTCCTCACTAAAATTATCAAAATTTGTCACGCCCCGACCTCGGAGAGCACAACCGATGCTCAACCGAGATAACCTGGACAAGCAAGCCTGTACAATGCCTTCTACCCTGACTCACCCATGAATAAAGAGAAGGTATATTTCATTAATTAGACAATAAGAAGGTTACATGAACAATCTAAATTTTATTACCGTTAGAACTTCATTCAAGATTTCCCCAAAATATTACATTACACATTCATAGTTTAGAAGTGGAAACATATGATACAAGCATAACATTTCTAATTTGACTTCCCAAAACAAAGGTACCACTCACGCTATGTCTACGGAGCCTCTAATATATACAAAAGAGTAGTATGATGGTGCCGGCAACAAGGCTCTGGCTATACCTCAAAATAATATACATAGAGGACAAGAGATACAAGACCCTGAAATGAAACGGGGCTCACCAAGTCAGCCGAGGAGAGGGTGTGCTGCTATCACTGATTTATACCGCCTGCTATGGAATCACCTGCATCCATTAAAGATGCAGCGCCATCGGCAAAGAGGACGTTAGTACATATGGAATAGTACAAGTATGTAAAACTAAATACCCTCTCAATAGAACGAGTAACAGTAAAAGGAGAAGGAAACATAAAATTAATAAGAGCCTCAAATAGTATCAAGGGGTCAAGTTAGGAAAAAGTAAATATCAAGTAAGTTTCAATATTTTTAAGTTGGGAGATCTTTAGCACCGATATACCACTGTGCTTTTATCACGAAGTCCGATCTCAGCCCGATCGACTAAGCCATCTCACCATGATACATCCCATCACAACACCACCATGTGCATGGCATGGCGTCCGATCTCAGCCCGATCGGCTAAGCCATCTCACCACAATGTCGTGTGGGTCGACATCACATCATATCTGTTACGACCCAAATACCTAACCAGTCATGATGACGCCTATCATGGAACTAGGCAAACTGACATTCTCAATATGCTTTCAATATATAACAGAAGTGAGCTAAAGCAATTAAACTAACTGAAGGTTTACATAATAACGGGGTAACAACCCAAAACACAAGTGCGGAATGATAGCCCGACATCGGGGTGTCACTAAGTCATGAGCATCTAACAACCAATCTAGAGATAGAGTCTACTACAGTCTGTGCCAAATGCCAATACAAGAGAGAAAAGATAATAAGAAAGGAGAAACAAGGACTGCGGACACTGACAACTACCTCATAAGTCTCCGATAATCAGCTCACGCATGAACTTAGTGACCGCCAGAACCGTACACACCTGGATCTGCACATGAAGTGCAGGGTGCAACATGAGTACAACAAACTCATCAAGTAACAGAATTAAATAAGGAACTGAGAAGCAGTGATGAGCTATAAAAACACATATCATTTCAAAAGTTTTTAGTAAAGAGTAAACATGCTTTCAAATCCGGTGGTATAAGTCAAATCAGTTCGAGCTCAAGTAAAACAAATATGAACCTTCCAGAAATTTCACAACAACAACAGATAACAACTAAGTGCAACAATAAATAAAAGCAAGTACAGCCTCTCAAGGCAGCAGTCACTTAACTCATCTCAACAGCTCATACTCTCGGCTCTCAGCCCTCAATACACACTCTCAATAGATACCTGCGCTCACTGGGGGTGTACAGACTCCGGAGGGGCTCCATTATTGCCCCTCCAAAACCCCAAAATTCCCTCTCCAATTCCCAAGCCCTAATCTCCCAAATCGCACCTCAAACACTCACCAACTAGGTGTAAATATCAGTGGGGAAACACTATTATTGAAGATAAATAGGCACAGGGAACTTACCTCAGTGATTACTCCGAAATCCCTCTCAAAATCCCCAAATTCCGATCTCAAAAATGATGAAAATGGTAAAGAATCTCAAAGTCTTCTATTTATAGGTTCTGCCCAGACATCTCGCAGCTGTGACTCCATTTCTGCATCTGCGGAGCCGAATCTGCAAGCAATGCCCCGCTTCTGCGAAACAATCACTAAAACACTGCCTCCGCTCCTGCGATCAAGTTACCGCATCTACGCTCTTCGCGGGTGCGGGAACTATATCGCACCTGCGGTCCAAACTAGAACCTGCGTCCCTAAATCCGCTTCTGCGACCATCGCAGGTGCGGGAATGCCATCGCACCTGCGTCCTCTGCCCATATGCTCCTTAGCCGCATCTACGGCTACTCCTTTGCTTCTGCAGGCTCACACCTACGGTTCCCACTCCGCAGGTGCGGTTACACCAGTAGCAGCAGCAGCAGCTTCAGCTGCAATTCCTCAACTCCCATCAAGCCATTAACCACCCGAAATCACCCCGAGGCCTCTGGGACCTCAACCAATTATATCCACAAGTCCTATAACCCGATACAAACTTAGTCGAACCTTCGAATCCCTCAAAATACCAAATTACACTCGGATTCAAGCCTAAAGAACTTCTAAACTTCGAATTCCACAACGACGCCGAAACCTACCAAACCATGTCCGATTGACCTCAAATTTTACACACAAGTCAAAACTGACACCACAAACCTACTCCAACATCCAGAAATTCAATCCGACCCTTATATCAAAATTTCCACTGCCGGCCAAAATTCTAACTTTTGCCAATTCAAGCCTAATTCTACTACGCATCTCCAAATCACATTCCGGAAGCGCTCCTAAGTCCAAAATCACCTAACGGAGCTAACAGACCATAGGAATTCAAATCCGAGGTAGTTTTCCCACAAGTCAACATCCGGTCGACTTTTCCAACTTAAGCTTCCAATTTAGAGACTGGGTGTCTCAATTCACTCCAAAACCACTCCGGACCAGAACCAACCAACCCGGTAAGTCATAATACAGCTATAAAGCACAAAAGAAGCATAAATGGTAGAAACGGGGCTATAACTCTCAAAATGACTGGCCGGGTCATTACATCCTCCCCCTCTTAAATAAACGTTCGTCCTCGAACTGGTCTAGAAACATACCTGGAGTCTCAAATAGGTGTGGATATCTTCTCCGCATCTCTCGCTCGGTCTCCCACGTGGCCTTCAACTTCCGAACTTACTGCTCCAAAATGGCCATTGGCTCCACATCATAAGTCATATCACCATCCAACTGAACCGTGCTAAAATCCAAAACATGGGACAGATCATCGTTATACTTTCGGAGCATAGAAACATGAAAGACTGGATGCACACTCGATAAGCTAGGTGGCAAGGCAAGCTTGTAAGCCACCTCCCCGATCCTCTGAAGTACCTCAAAAGGCCCAATGAACTGAGGGCTCAACTTGACCCTCTTCCCAAACCTCATAACACCCTTCATGGGTGATACCTTCAGCAGAACCTTCTCCCCGACCATGAAAGACACATCACGTACCTTCATGACAGCATAACTATTTTTCTTAGACTGCGCCATGCGAAGCCGCTCCTGAATTAATTTCACCTTGTCTAATGCATCCTGGACCAAGTCCGTATCCAAGAGCCTAGCCTCACCCGACTCAAACTATCCCACTAGAGATTTACACCGCCTCCCATATAAAGCCTCGTACGGAGCCATCTGAATGCTCGACTGATAACTGTTATTATATGAAAACTCCGCGAGCGGCAGAAACTGGTCCTATGAACCCCCAAAATCAATGACACAAGCACGTAACATGTCCTCCAATATCTGGATAGTGCGTTCGGACTGTCCGTCTGTCTAAGGGTGAAAGGTTGTGCTCAACTCAACCTGATTACCCAACTCTCACTGCACGGCCCTCCAAAACTGCGATGTAAACTGTGGGCCTTTATCTGAAATGATGGAAACATACCATGAAGGCGAACAATCTCTCGGATGTAAATCTTAGCGAGCCGCTCTGAAGAATAAGTAGTACCGACTAGAATGAAGTGCGCGGACTTGGTCAGTCGATCCACAATCACCCAAATAGCATCAAACTTCCTCAAAGTCCGTGTGATCCCAACTATGAAATCCATGGTGAACCGCTCCCACTTCCACTCTTGGATCTCTAACTTCTAAAGCAAGCCACCCGGTAGCTGATGCTCATACTTAACCTACTGACAGTTGAGACATTGAGCCACAAACCCAACTATATCCTTCTTCATCCTCTTCTACTAATAGTGTTGTCTCAAATCCTGGTACATTTTCGTGGCACCCGGATGGATGGAATACCGCGAGCTGTGGGCCTCCTCAAGAATCAACTCCCGAAGCCCACCATATTGGGCACACATATCCGGCCCTGCATCCTCAACACGCCATCATCACCAATAGTCACATCTCTAGCATCACCTCGCCAAACCCTGTCTTGGAGGATGAGCAGATGGGGGTCATCATACTGATGCTCCCTGATACGATTATAAAGAGAAGACCTAAAGACCACACAAGCCAATACCCGACTCGATTCCGAAATATCCAACCCGACAAGCTCGCTAGCTAAGGCCTGAACATCCAATGCCAAGGGTCTCTCTGCTGCTGGAAGATACGCTAAACTCCCCAAACTCTCCGCCTAGTGACTCAAGGCATCAGCCACCACATTGGCCTTCCCAGGATGGTATAAAATGGTGATATCATAGTCCTTGAGAAGCTCCAACCACCTCCGCTGATGCAAGTTAAGATCTTTTTGTTTGAACAGATGCTGCAAACTCCGATGATCAGTGTATTTCCCACAATAGACCCCGTACAAGTATTGCCGCCAAACCTTCAAGGCGTGAACAATAGCTGCTAACTCAAGATCATGGACATGATAGTTCTTCTCATGGGTCTTCAACTGGCACGAACCATAAGCAATCACTCCACCCTCCTACATCAGAACACACCCAATACCGACCCGCGAGGCATCACAATACACTGTATAGGAACCGAAAGCTGATGGCAGAACTGGTGCCATGGTCAAAGCAGTCTTGAGATTCTAAAAGCTCTTCTCGCACTCCTCCGACCACCTGAAAGGAGCACCCTTCTGGGTCAATTTAGTCAAGGGCGATGCAATAGACGAGAAACCCTCTATGAAATGACGGTATTAGCCCGCCAACCCAAGAAAGCTCTGAATCTTTGTGGCTGAGGACGGTCTAAGACAACTCTGCACTGCCTCTATCTTCTTCGAATCCACTTGAATACCCTCGATGGACACCACATGCCCCAAGAACGCCACTGAATCGATCCAAAACTCACACTTGGAAAACTTTGCAAAAAGTTTCTCCCCCCTCAATCTCTGTAACCCAATCCTCAGATGTTGGGCATGCTCCTCCTGGCTACGAGAGTACACCAGGATATCATCAATGAATACAATAACGAACGAGTCCAAATAAGGCTGAAACACACTATTCATCAAATACATGAACGTTGCTGGGGCGTTAGTCAGCCCAAAAGACATCACAAGGAACTCATAATGGCCATATCGGTTCCTGAAAGTTGTCTTAAGAATATCAGAATCCCGAATCTTCAGCTGGTGATACCCTGACCTCAAATCAATCTTGGAGAACACCCTCGCCCCCTGAAGCTGGTCAAATAGATCATCAATATGTGGCAAAGGATACTTGTTCTTGACTGTGACCTTGTTCAACTGCCTGTAGTAAATGCACATGCTCATAGAACCATCCTTCTTCTTTACAAATAGAACCTGTGCACCCCAAGGTGACATGCTAGGACGAATAAAACCCTTATTAACGAGTTCCTAAAGTTGATCTTTAAACTCCTTCAACTCCGCCGGTGCCATAAGATAGGGTGGAATAGAAATGGGCTGAGTTTCCGGCACCAAATCAATACCGAAGTCAATATCCCTATCAGGCGGCATACCCGACAGGTCTGCAGGAAACACATCCGGAAATTCACACACTACAAGGACAGAATCAATAGTAGGGACCTCTGCACTAACATCCCTCACAAAAGTCAAATAAGATAGACAACCCTTCTCAACTATCCGCTGAGCCTTCAAGTATGAAATTACTCTACTGGGAACATAGTCTATAGAACCGCTCCACTCAACTCTCGGCAACCCCGACATCGCTAACGTCACAGTCTTAGCATGACAATCTAAAATATCATGACATGTAGACAACCAATCCATACCCAATATCACGACAAAATCAACCATACAAAGCAACGATAGATCCACTCTAGTCTCTAACTCCCAATAGTCACCACACATGACCAATATACATAGACCACAATGTATTGCCCACCGAAGTAGATACATGAACAGATGAAACTAGAGACTCACGGGGCATATCCAGATAATGAGCGAAATACGAGGACACATATGAATAAGTGGAACCAGGGTCAAATAATACAGAGGCATCTCTATGGAAAATTGAGATAATACCTGTAATCACAGCATCCGTAGCAATGACATCTGGTCTGGCAAGAAGAGCATAGAAACGGGCCTGGCCTTTGCCTGATTTGCCTCCCCCTCTCGGGCGACCCCTAGCTAACTGGGCTCCACCCCGGGCTGGCGGAGCGGGTGGTTGAGGGGCTGGTGCTGATGACATAGACTGGCTTCTCTACATAGCAGGACCTCCCACTATATGGGGACACTCTCTCCTTATGTGACCAAACTCCCCATACTCATAACAACTCCCCGGTGCTGGTGTAGGGGACTGAAGGGAGCCCCAAGCACCGTGATAACTGGCAGAAGGACCTGGCATAGACGAACCCTGTCCCGATGGAGCACGAGATAAACTTTGCGCTGTGTGGGCACCGAGAGATGAACGGCCCTGCTGATAACTGTGATAACCATGGCCAGATGATGTACCACGGTGAACTAGATGACCCGTCTGAGCATTTCTAAAAGGACAGCCTATATTGTGATGGAACTAACCCCCAGAAGGAGTACTGCTAAATCCACCCTGTCAACGAGGCCTCTTGGCCTCCCTCTCAACCCTCTCCTAACTGCGAACCATCTCAATCTAACGAGCAATGTCGACAACCTCATCAAAAGTAGCACCAGACACTCTCTCTCTAGTCATAAGCAATCGCAGCTGAAAAGTGAGGCCATCTATTAACCTCCTGATCTTCTCCCTGTCTGTGGGAACCAACCAGATAGCATGACGGGCCAACTCTGAGAATCGTATCTCATACTGCATCACTGACATATCACCCTGATGAAGCTGCTTAAACTGTCTACGCAGCTCCTCTCTGCGGGTGTGAGGCACGAACTTCTCCGAAAAGTTAACGGAGAACTACTGCCAGGTAAAGGGAGCTGTGTCGACCGGCCTACGCCTCTCGTAAGCCTCCTACCAACTGAATGCAGCCCCAGAGAACTGAAAGGTAGTGAACGAGACCCTACTGGTCTCCAGAATACCGTTGTACGGAGTATCCTCTAACACTTGTCCAAGAAACCCTGTGCATCCTTGCCCTCTGCACCACTAAATGATGGAGGCTGGAGTCTCCCAAACCTCTCCAATCTACGCTGCTTATCCTCAGGCATAACAGGAACCACATAGTCCTGAGCAGTTGGAACCGGCTAGAATAGTAGTTCCCCCGGTGTCTGGAGTCCCTGTACTACCTGCTCATGTGTGTGGGAGGCGGGAGTCTGAGTTACTCCCTCGGCCTGAGAAGTGGCTATTGCTGTCGAAATAGAGACCGCCTGAGCAAGGCCGGTGTACACGGTCAGAATTTGAGCTAAGGCCTCCTGAAGGAATCACAATGGGCACAGGTGGTGCCTGAGCTGGTGCATCAACAATTGGAATCTGGTCCTGATCTAGGGCAACTGGTGGATTGCATGTACTGCCCCAGCTGCTGTGCGGGCAGCACCTCTGCCCCTACCACGACCTCGGCCTCTCGCGGCCCTGGCTGGTGGTACTGGTGGATGTCCGTCCATCTTGCCCAGTAGTACGAGTCCTCACCATCTGTGAGAGATTAAAATAACAGATGTTTAGTTACTAGAACCAACATATTTGCACGACAAGAATTCAAGAATGTGGAGTTCCTACGGGTCCTACAGCCTCTCTAAGATAAGTACAGACATCTCTGTACCGATCCGCAAGACTCTACTAAACCTGCTCATGACTCGTGAGACCTATGTAACCTAGGCTCTGATACCAACTTGTCATGACCCAAATACCTAACGAGTCGTGATGGCACCTATTGTGGAACTACGCAAGCTGACATTTTCAATATGCTTTCAATATATAACTGAAGTGAGCTAAAGCAATTAAACTAACTGAAGGTTTACATAATAACAGGGTAACAACCCAAAACATAAGTGCAGAATGATAGCCCGACATTGGGGTGTCACTAAGTCATGAGCATTTAACAACCAATCTAGAGACAGAGTCTACTACAGTGTGTGCCAAATGCCAATACAATAGAGAAAAGATAATAAAAAAGGAGAAACAAGGACTGCAGACGCCGGCAGCTACCTCGTATGTCTTCGATAATCAGCTCGCGCACGAACTCAGCGACCGCCAGGACCGTACACTCCTGGATCTGCACATGAAGTGCAGGGTGTAGCATGAGTAGAACCAACTCAGCAAGTAACAAAATTAAATAAGGAACTGAGAAGCAGTGACGAGCTATGAAAATATGAAAATACAGATCATTTCAAAAGTTTTCAGTAAAGAGTGAACATGCTTTCAAATCCGGTGGTATAAGTCAAATCAGTTCGAGTTCAAGTAAAACAGATATGAACCTTCCAGAAATTTCACAACAACAACATATAACAACTAAGTCCAACAATAAATAAAAGCAAGTACAGCCTCTCAAGGTAGCAGTCACTCAACTCATCTCAACAGCTCATACTCTCGTCTCTCAGCCCTCAATACACACTCTCAATAGGTACCTGCGCTCACTAGGGGTGTANTCTGTACCGATCCGCAAGACTCTACTAAACCTGCTCATGACTCGTGAGACCTATGTAACCTAGGCTCTGATACCAACTTGTCATGACCCAAATACCTAACGAGTCGTGATGGCACCTATTGTGGAACTACGCAAGCTGACATTTTCAATATGCTTTCAATATATAACTGAAGTGAGCTAAAGCAATTAAACTAACTGAAGGTTTACATAATAACAGGGTAACAACCCAAAACATAAGTGCAGAATGATAGCCCGACATTGGGGTGTCACTAAGTCATGAGCATTTAACAACCAATCTAGAGACAGAGTCTACTACAGTGTGTGCCAAATGCCAATACAATAGAGAAAAGATAATAAAAAAGGAGAAACAAGGACTGCAGACGCCGGCAGCTACCTCGTATGTCTTCGATAATCAGCTCGCGCACGAACTCAGCGACCGCCAGGACCGTACACTCCTGGATCTGCACATGAAGTGCAGGGTGTAGCATGAGTAGAACCAACTCAGCAAGTAACAAAATTAAATAAGGAACTGAGAAGCAGTGACGAGCTATGAAAATATGAAAATACAGATCATTTCAAAAGTTTTCAGTAAAGAGTGAACATGCTTTCAAATCCGGTGGTATAAGTCAAATCAGTTCGAGTTCAAGTAAAACAGATATGAACCTTCCAGAAATTTCACAACAACAACATATAACAACTAAGTCCAACAATAAATAAAAGCAAGTACAGCCTCTCAAGGTAGCAGTCACTCAACTCATCTCAACAGCTCATACTCTCGTCTCTCAGCCCTCAATACACACTCTCAATAGGTACCTACGCTCACTGGGGGTGTACACACTCCGGAGGGGCTACTTCAACCCAAGCACTATATTGCTGCGGCGTGCAGCCCGATCCAATATTATTGCTGCGTAAAACCCGATCCAATATTGTTGTGGCGTGCAACCCGATCCAATATTGTTGCGGCGTGCAACCCGATCTTATATTGTTGCGGCGTGCAACCCGATCCAATAATATATATAGCCCGAAGGCTTGTTGCGGCGTGCAACCCGATCCAATAATATATATAGCCCGAAGGCTTGTTGCGGCGTGCAACCCGATCCATATACCTCACAACTTGCAGCTCGGCACTCAGGCCCTATCTTATTCACTAACCTCTCCAGCCCCTCGGGCCCATAGAATATCATAATAATTAGTCCAAACAGAGAATACAACAAGTATCAACAAGTAAGACTATGACTGAGTACAAGACAGCAATTAGCAGTCAATTCAACAAGTATACGACCGCTGCGGGTCCCAACAGTGATATCATATGGCCTAAGCATGGTTTCTAACATGAAAGGCAATCAATTGCTCAAAGACAAGGAAAAACAAGTAATAACAATGGCTATTCGACTTTACAGTCTCACGGGATGGACCAAGTCACAATCTCTCACGGTGCACGCCCACACGCCTGTCACCTAGCATGTGCGTCACCTCCAAATATTCATATCATACCAATTCTCGGGGTTTCATACCCTTAAAACCAGATTTAAGACTGTTACTTACCTCAACCGCGCAGAAATCCTACTCTGAAATGCCTTTGCCTATCGAATCGGCCTCCAAATGCCACAAATCTAGCCACAAACAGTACGAGATAATCAATATTGGCTAAAAGTATCAACTCCACAAGAAAACTACTAAAATATAGTCCACCGAAATCGGCTCAACCTGGGCCCCCGGGCCCACGTCTCGAAACCCGACGAAAGTCACAAAACCTGAAAGCCCATTCACCCATGAGTCTATCTATACCAAATTAATCAAAATCCTACCTCAATTGCCCCTCCAAAACCCCAAAATGCACTCTCCAATTCCCTAGCCCGAATCTCCCAAATCTCACCTCAAGCACTCACCAACTAGGTGTAAATATCAGCGGGTAAACACCATTATTGAAGATAAATAGGCACAAGGAACTTACCTCAGTGATTTCTCCGAAATCTCTCTCAAAATCCCCAAAATTCGAGCTCAAAAATGATGAAAATGGTGAAAAATCTTGAAGTCTTCTATTTATAGGTTCTTCCCAGACTTCTCGCACCTGCGGCTCCATTTTCGCATCTGCGGAGCCGCATCTGCGAAAAAATGACTAAAATACTGCCTCCGTTCCTGCGATCAAGTGACCGCATCTGCGCTCTTCGCGGGTGCGGGAACTACATCGCACCTGTGGTCCAAAATCGCACCTGCGCCCCTAAATTCGCTTCTGTGACCATCGCAGAATGCCATCGTACTGGAGTCCTCTGCCCAGATCCTCCTTAGCCGTATCTGCGGCTCCTTCTTTGCTTCTACGGGCTTGCACCTGTGGTTCCTACTCCGCAGGTGCGGTTACACCAGTAGCAACAGCTTCAGCATCAATTCTTCAACTCCCATCAAGCCGTTAACCACCCGTAATCATCCCGAGGCCTCCGGGACCTCAACCAATTACACCAGCAAGTCCTATAACCCAATACGAACTTAGTCGAACCTTCGAATCTCTCAAAATATGAAATTACACCCGGATTCAAGCCTAAAAAACTTCTAAATTTCTGAATTCCATAACGACGCCGAAACTTACCAAACCACGTCCGATTGACCTTAGATTTTACACACAAGTCAAAAATGAACCACAAACCTACTCCAACTTTCGGAAATCCAATCCGACCCTGATATCAAAATTTCCACTACCGGCCAAAATCGCCAAAATTCCAACTTTCACCAATTCATGCCTAATTCTACTACGGACCTCCAAATCACATTTCGGACGCTCTCCTAAGTCTAAAATCACCTAACGGAGCTAACAGAACCATAAAAGTTCAAATCCAAGGTCGTTTTTCCACAAGTCGACATCCGGTCAACTTTTTCAACTTAAGCTTCCAATTAAGAGACTAAGTATCTCAATTCACTTTAAAACCATTTCGGACCCGAACCAACCAGCCCAGTAAGACATAATACAGCTGTAAAGCACAAAAGAAGCAGAAATGGGATAAACGGGGCTATAACTCTCGGAACGACCGGCCGGGTAGTTACAATATCCTGCTAGCAACAATCTCATCCCATTTACTGAACAATATCTCAAATCGTAAATCTCATCTCATATAAGGGGAAACAATATCCTCACATCAACACGGTGATTTACCCCCAATCACTCCTACACCGGCATGTATAGTTTCGGGGTTAGGTTATTTCGATATACCATTCCTTGGTAACTAAACGATACTCCCAAAGCATTTATTATTCAAAGGATTTACAAATCATTTCATAATCTTTCACAGGTCTTTCCATTTTATTGGCACTAGTGGCCACAATTGTAATATCATTCTTTGCACGTCGGTCGTATTTCATATTTCATACTCACCCCTATAAATTTCAAGCGTTACCATGGATTATCATCAATAAGAGAATTTTTAAATCAATACTTTAAGTACACATATGGGAATACAAGAGTCTTAAGTACATTGAGTTTCTCTACCACAATTAGGCATGCTAGCTTACAATTGAAACATGATTTTTAAATCACAACACCTTTGATACATTGATCCTACTAGATTACATTCTCGGAAGGAATCATGATATGATAGGAGCATTTAGAGCACATTTTGGGTACATACATATTTTAACTCAACACTCATTTTAAAATAATCAAAAATATTAGGAAGGGCTCAGAACATGAGACATAAGAAATTGAGCCAATCATGATCGCAACTTACTAGGACATCATGGAAGTCGATTCTACAAGAGGAGTTTAGACAACATACCTCGCTTTGAGCTTCCTTAATTTACTATAATATTCCAAAAATCTTAGCAACTTTGATCTATTTAGAAACATAACAAAATTCAACACAAACTAGGAGAGTATTCGTGGTTTCAGCTCATTTGAGTATTTTATCATACACTAGGTGGGCATTATGATTTCAAGGCCCTCTTGGTTGATTCCTTCCTCCCACAACCCAAAATCTACCCATTTGAGCTCAACAACCTTCCCACAAACCTTGATAGTACATGCATGCATAAATAACACTCTCATACCCAAGAATCACACTCCATATTAACCATCTTCTACCCCAAATTCGAAATTGAAACTAGGATATGGAACCTTACCTCTTGGATGAAGAACTTGTGAGTTTTCTTTGTGGATTATCCAACTTTTGAGCAAGGATTGATGAGCAATTAGTTTAGGAACTCCCTCTCACTCTAAATCATTTCCTCACTCTGAAATATCGGATTTTTACCTTACAAATGGTCCTTAACGTCTATATATCGAAATAGGGTCGGGTTATAAAAACCAAAAAATGGACCCTATGAACACAGCTCTGCGGTCACAGAATGCACCGCAGATCAGGTCTGTGGCTTACAAAATGGACAGCAGAAACGGTCCCAACAACTGGGCTAGTCTGGTCCAGGTCTGTGGCCCACATATCAATTATGTGGCCGCAGAATGGACCGTAGAATCTCCTTGCGGAAATCTTCATGTTGGTTTTGTGACGAATGTGCGACCCGCGAAACGATTATGCGGTCGCATAGTTGACCGCAAAACAACCTCCAAAATTGGTCCATTTCTTTGCTTCACTCTGCGGTTCTCAGATCAGTTCTGCGGTCACATAATGGGCCGCAGAAAACCCTTGTTCTGCAATAATTTTTCTTCAACTCCCCAACGCTCTGCTCAACCCAAAAAGTCCGTACCGCGTCGAGCAAGCTTGCCGCGAAGATTTTCTATATCCCTCAAATACATTAGCCTACCTCGACACCACGAAACCCCGGATTTTAGGTAAAATTTTACGGGGCCTTACAAAATTATTACACTGTGCTTGTAGTATTTTGTGATATAGTGGTTGATAATTAACATTAACATCATGATATTCTGGTGTTTTATCTACGTGAGTAAGTATTCAACATGAGTAGGAGTACTAGAGCTAGTATTACCCTTTGTCAACTTTTTAAAGATGTTTTTACTAGTTTAGGAGCCATTTCTATTAATAAATAATTAAAATAAAAATAAATAGCAATAAAAGTATAGCAAAAATAAATGCAAAAATTAATAAGAGTTGGAACGAATATATCAAACGCCGATATATAATTGATGTTGATGGAAGAAAATTTCTCCGACTAGTAGTGTAGTGCCAAAATGAATACGCCATCGAATACTTGATGTTGATGCTCGAAAAGTTATACCAAAATAATTGAGTGCTATAAACGTTAATTTTAATTAGAGATAGAGAGAGATAGAGAATTAGAGAGATATGAGAGTTTTTGAGTGAAAAGTGAAAGAATAAAATGGGGTATTTATAGTTTTAAAAGAGGACGAAAGTATATTTGAACAAACTTAGGGGTTAAAAATATATATTAGGGGGTAGAGGAGTGTTGGGGGGCTAGGGAGGCAAAAATAACTATTTTTTGTCATGGCCAACGGCTAAAATAATAGTCGTTGGCTAACGGAACAAAAACAACCAGATTTAAAAAACAAATGTAAGAGTATCGGTTCAGTACTTTAAAGGTAGCAACCGGACCGGTACTAAGGGTATTGTTTTCGGTTCCCTCCCATTACCCTTACCTTTTATCCAAATCCCTCACCCTTACCTCTAATATGGATCGGTACGGTGCGGTACCAGCACCGGTACGGACTGGTACTTGTACGGGTAATACCCTCTCCTCTGACAGCCCTAGCTCATAACCAAATGTTCTTATAGCTACTCATTTAAACGTGAGAAAGCTAAATTGAGGATAACCACTCTTTAATTGAGAGATATTGAGTGAGCACTTGAGATTTGAGAGTCATAACAACCCCAATTAAACAAGCAAGCATGTTAAATTTTACCCATTAAGTTTACATCTAGGTTAAGACTACAACTTTATGTCTTTCTCTATTTGTTACAACTTTGTCGTATCTTACATATTAAGTGTTTGTTGAACTGTTTCTTAGACACATCTTAGTATAATGAATAAAGTTACTAAACCACTCTTTGTTGAAAGATAATGTAAGATATATTAAGTTGTTTACTTGAGTATTTACCTTAACACCACATTAAAATCCTGGTGGTTCGATCCCGATTTTTGTTGGATATTATATACTGCAAACGACCATTACATATCCCGTTTTAGGGTGTATCTTGGGCGTTATCAGCAACTCTCGTGCCTTTTCTTACTAAGGCACGAATAATGATATTTTTAAAATTCTTTTAGGGAGACTTCGTGCCTTTTCATGCTAAAGCACAAATATTATTGTTCAAATTTACTTGAATGCACATCATAACCTCATTGACATATCCCAAGGGATATGACAACCTCGTGTTGGTTTCACCCCATACTAGGATCTTTTAAATCACGTAATTAGAAATATCCAAAATAAAGGTTTAAAATTTTAGGGGGCTTTACATATGAGCCAAAGCATAACTACCCGCATTGAGACTTAAAGTCCTCTTATAAATTCCTTAAACACACTAGTTACATGCAATTATGTCGAACTTGTCTCAAACCTCCCGGGATTCAATCCAAACCTACATACAAGTCCAAAGACATGATATAAACGTATAGGAATTCTCAAATCAATCAACGGAAAATAAATACTCAAAAGGAGAGGTTGAATCGTTATGGTGTGACTAGGCCTAAATCTTCCAAGACTTCATTTGTACGCTCCTTCTCCTATAAGGAACAAGAACCACTTAGCTATTTCGTTCCATCACATGTTTCAGCCAGTTAACCAAACTCAACATATTGGCTTATAAATAATACTAGATAAAATTGCAACTACTCATATTTGTTTTTCTAAAACTAATTAATATAAACAAATTAAATATGGTGTCTAATTACATTAAGATTTTCTTGGCAGTTCATGTGTTTTATCCTTTATTCTTTTAGTACTAGTATTCGTACCGCGCGACTCAAGATAAAATTGATAATAGCAAACAATTCCCTTCAAACAATTATACGAATTATTTAGAAATAATTAGTTATGAAATTTTAAAAAGTAAAGTTAATACAATAAACTGTTATATCTTGTAAACGTATTTGCAGTTCTCAATCATAATTCCTACTTAAATGCTTTTTAGTAGTCGATATAAAACCTTATCTTTCATTTTTAAGTAGTCACTATAACTTTGTGCTATCTTTTGTCCTAAAATTATAAAATCAATTTAAGTTCATCGTAATAGGTAGCAAGCCACACTTTCATTGGAATCAAAATGCATCAACATTCAGAGGGAATATAATAACTTATAGTTGACTTAGATTATTAGCAAAATCAAGATGATGTGAAATGTAATGCTTCTATCATTCATGTTTCGTCTCATCAAAATGCTCGTTGACTGTAAAATTTATTGAATTAGTAACACATAGGTAAAGTATAATAATTATAAACAAAAAGAAAAACTAATTCAACAAAGAACAATATCGTCTTCATGATGACAAAGTAATAGTATCGTCTTTATGATGACAAACCTTCTTTTTCTTGAATGAGTTGGAAGTATCTTTTTTATAATTTACTTCCAATATATTAAAATTGGGAAAATCATAGCAAATATTTTAGGAATAATAGATTTATGAAATATGCATCATCATGCAAAGAAACACACCAAGCTACAATTGACTTAAGATTAAACCATTATAAAAATATCTCAATTTATTTTCAATGTATTTGGCAATGTGAGTTCCCTTCTATAACAAATGATCAAAGTATCCCTCTCCTTAGTTAAAAATTGTATATCAAAGGTTAAACTTTTTGTTTCCCCTGCTAACCTTGTTGTTGCTTCTCTTTGTATCTTTAAAGAAATAGAAATCCCACGTCACATATGACACACTTTCCATTTTGTCACGACCCAATTTCACATATAGGTCATGATGGCGCCCAACACTAGAGATAGGCAAGCCAACTAATAAATTAAACATATATCGATAAAATTTTAAATCCAAGAAAAATAATAAGACACCAAATTCTACAAATATGTGTGCCAAGACCTGGTGTCACAAGTATATGAGCATCTAGTAGGTTATACAAAAATTCAAATATTGTCTGAAATGAAAATAGACAGAATTAAAAATACAAGAAGAGGCACCGGTAGTTGCAGGACGGCTCAGAAAGGCAGTTCACCACTACGCCCCTGGATAACGAGGATGTGCGATGATAGGTCCTCCACTAGTATCTGTCTCAGATCCTGCACAAAAAGTGCACCAAGTGTAGCATGAGTACGTAAACAACGTTTACCCAGTAAGTATCAAGTCTAATCTCGAAGTGGTAGAGACGAGATGGCCGACTTTGACACTCACTAAGGGTCAACAATAATAAATGGAATAAATTATAATTATTCAAATCAGCATGATTCAGAGAGTTAACAATAATTTTATTCAATTAGCAGAAATAATAAAAATCCTTCAAATGCAACAATTTCCAATCTATTAATTAAATCCTTCAATTTTATAAAATTTTCAATTTATCAAATAGCTTTACAAGCTGCAATTCAATTTCAATTAATTTTTAATTTATCAAATAGCTTTACAAGTTGCAATTCAATTTCAATTAATTTTTAATTTATCAAATAGCATTACAAGCTGCAATAAACTGTCCAAGTATCATGTAATTATTATTATTATTAAGCACGATTTCTGCCGAGGTCATACGGCCCGATCCAGAGTTTCGTGTACACTGCCGAGGGACATGCGGCACGATCCATAGATGCATCTATCCTGCCGTGGCGTTCGGCCCGCTCCATAAGAAAGGAGGACATTTTCTTATGTACCTTCGGAATGAGAGTATATTTATTATAAGATAAATTCAGGAGGAAGAACAATTTCTCTTAACAATTAATCAATTTAAACAAAAATTCAAGCATATGAAATTTCAATTCTTTAATATTTTTATCTAACAATTCACAACATATATATAAATATATCAAATAATTTAATTAAGCAAAGACTACCATTTATACAAGCAATTCATGCTTTTGAGTCCTAAATTACCCGGACTTTAGCATTAATAGTAGCTACGCACGGACTCTCGTCACCTCGTGCGTACGTAGCCCCCACAATTAGCAACAATTATTCAATTTAATCACCTATGAGGTAATTTCCCCCTCACAAGATTAGACAAGAGACTTACCTCGTCTTGCTCTAATTTAATCCACTAGTAGGCCTTTCCTCGATTATCTGTCATGACCCAATTTCACCTATAGGTCGTGATGGCGCCCAACACTACGGTTAGGCAAGCCAACTTAATAAATTGAGCATTCATTAATAAAATTTAAAACCAAGAGAAATAATAAACCCCAAATTCTACCAATGTGTGTGCCAAGACCTGGTGTCACAAGTGTATGAGCATCTAGTAGATTATACAAAACCTCAAATACTGTCTGAAATAAAATAG
>AWOL01S0005055.1:58917-73250 GCA_000715115.1 Nicotiana otophora
AACGTGTACCCAGTAAGTATCAAGCCTAATCTCGAAGTGGTAGAGACGAGATGGCCGACTTTGACACTCACTATGGGTCAATAATAATAATTGAAATACAACTACTATATTTAAATCAGCATGATTTGCAGAATTTAAAATAATTTATTTAATCTGCGGAAATAATTAAATTTCTTCAAATACAACAATTCTCAATGTATTAATTAAATTTCT
This sequence comes from Nicotiana otophora, assembly GCA_000715115.1. NCBI lineage: Eukaryota > Viridiplantae > Streptophyta > Magnoliopsida > Solanales > Solanaceae > Nicotiana > Nicotiana otophora. The sequence continues at coordinate 59,131 of AWOL01S0005055.1, forward strand.
TCAATTCAAATAATTTCCAATTTATCAATTAAATATCATTTACAGGAATAACAATTAATTCTTTAACAAGCAAGAATAATAATTCATTGAATTCCAAGGATTTTTCAATTTATCAATTAGCTTCGCAAGATGAAATAAATTATTATAATATCGTGTAATTATTATTGAAAAAAGAAGAGAACAAAGATGGTGAATAAAGTGCTTGATTATTCCCTCAAGCTGTTGGGTTTAAATAAACTTTGACAGTAATACAAATAAGGAAAGACTACAATTACAAGCCTACAAAATCTCCTAATTACTTAATTACAGGGATCTGTGTGATTACAGGGATTTGTGTATCTTTTCATATTTACATAGTATCGATTCTTGCCATATTTAACACTCCCCCTCAAGTTGGAGCGTACAAGTCATATGCTCCTAGCTTGCTACAGATATCGCCAATTCTGGATCCTCGGATTGATTTTGTGAGGACATCTTCTAGTTGGTCTTTTGAGTTGACAAAACTCGTAACAATACAACTGGACTCAATCTTTTGTCGAATGAAGTGACAATCTACTTCAATATGCTTCGTTCTTTCATGAAATACTGGATCTGAAGCGATATATAATACGGCTTGATTATCCCAAATCAATTTCATTGGCTCGTACCCTCTAATCTTTAACTCCTGTAGAAGTTGCCTTAGCCATATAAGCTCGCAAGTAGCCAATGCCATAGCCCGATATTCTGCCTCTGCACTTGACCTAGCCACCACATCTTGCGTTTTTACTTTTCCAGGATATTAGGTTGCCTCTAATTAAAATATAATAACCTGAAGTGGACCGTCTATCAGAAGGAGGACCTGCCCAATCTGCATCAGAATACCCAACAATGTCTGTATGTCCCTTGTTTCGTACAATAAACCTTGTCTCAGAGAACCTTTGACATATCTTAGGATGCGAATTGCTGCATCCCGGTGACTATCACAAGGTGACTGGAGAAACTGGCTAACCACACTTTCAACAAATGAGATGTCAGGTCTCGTGATCGTAAGATAGTTGAGTTTGCCAACAAGTCTCTGATATCTTCCTGGATCTTTTAGAGGCTTCCCTTGTCCCAGAACAAGTTTAGTATTTGGATCCATGGGACTGTCCACGGGTTTGCAGTTCAACATACCAGTGTCTTCCAAAATATCTAAGGCATACTTCCTTTGTGAGATGACAATGCCGCTGCCAGATTGTGGCACCTCAATGCCTAGAAAATATTTTAGTTTGCCATGATCCTTAGTCTGGAATTGACTTGAAAGATGTTGCTTAAGTTGGATAATACCTTCATGATCATCACCTGTGATGACAATATCATCAACATAAACAATTAGAAAGATACATTTTCCATTGGATGAATGCCTATAGAATACTGAATGATTAGCTTTTGTTCAGGTCATTCCAAATTGTTGGACAACAGTTCGAAAACGGCAAAACCATGCCCTAGGAGACTGCTTGAGACCATAAAGAGATCGACGAAGTAGACAGACTAATCCAGACTCCCCCTGAGCAACAAACCCTGGTTGTTGCTCCATATAAACTTCTTCAACAAGTTCTTCATAATGGAATACATTCTTAATGTCCAACTAAAAAAGAGGGCAATGATTCATCGTTGCCAAACAGATAAGAAGACGGACATATGCCATCTTTGCAACTGGTGAACAATTATTACCATAATCAATGCCATACACCTGAGTATACCCTTTAGCAACCAGTCTTGCTTTAAGGCGATCAACCTCTCCGTTTGGACCTACCTTAACTGTAAACACCCATCGACAACCAATTGTGGTTTTCCCCTTAGGTAAAGGGACTATCTCCCAAGTACCATTATCGGGCAAGGCAGTCATCTCTTCAATCATAGCCTGATGCTAACCTGGATGGGCCATTGCTTCTTCCACAGTCTTTGGAACCTTGACAGTGGATAAGCTAGTAATAAAGTCATGATATGAAGGTGATAAACTATGATAACTTAAAAAGGTATAAGTGGGAGTTTGATTGGCAGTAGTTCTAGTACCTTTTCGGAGAGAAATGGGGAGATCAGTGACATCTGATGAGTGCTCAACCGAAGCATGAGACATTGCTAGAGAAGGCAATGAGTCACCCAGTGGGTTTTGTGTACCTGCATTAGGATCAGAAACATCAACTGGATTAGTGGGTTGAGAATTAGGTCGAGGGCGTCTAGAATAGACTTGGAGTGGTGGAGTTGTAGCTGGAGTTGGAGGCAAAAAGGTTGGAACTGGAAGAACTGTGGATATGTCCTTCTGATTTAATGAATTAGGAGAAAAATATAGGGAAGTCTCGAAAAAGGTAACATCTACTGAGATTAAGTACCTATTTTTAGAGGAATCAAAGCATTTGTATCCTTTTTGTAGACGAGAGTACCCTAAAAAGACACATTTGATAGCCTTTTGCTGAAGTTTGTCTTTTCTCGGGGTAAGGTCATGAACAAAACAAGTACAACCAAACACACGTAGAGGAAGTGGGAACATAGGTTGTTCTGGATAAAGGACCGAGTGTGGATTCTTGTACTGCAAAATAGAGGAGGGCATACGATTAATTAAATAACAAGCAGTAATAACTGCATCACCCCAAAAACGTAAAGGAATATGATTGTGAATAAGTAATGTCTGAGCCGTTTCAATGAGATGTCTGTTCTTTCGTTCTGCAACTCTATTTTGTTGTGGAGTATGTGCACAAGAAGACAAGTGTAATATACCTTGTGATGACATGAAGGAAGAAAGAGAAGAAGAGAAGTATTCTCGGGCATTATCACTGATTAATTTCTTTATGGAAACACCAAATTGATTGCGAATCTCAGTACAAAAGTTCTAAAAAATAGACAACAATTCAGATCTGTTTTTCATTAAAAATAACCAAGTGCACCGAGAATAATCATCAATAAATGTAACAAAATAATGAAATCCTAGTGAAGAACTGACACGACTTGGACCCCATATATCTGAGTGAACAACTTCAAACATAGAGGAAGACCTATTATTGACACGCTTTGGGAAAGAAGCACGAGTGTGTTTCCCAAGCTGACATGACTCACATTCTAACAAAGACAAACTAGATAGACTGGGGACCATCTTCTGCAGCTTTGAAAGACTTGGATGTCCCAACTGACTATGAAGCAAATTAGAAGAAATAGTGGAAGTGAAGGCAATTGGTGGTTTTGGAATGCAGTTTGTACAGACCGTGTGACTTATGTCCTCTTCCAATCACCTGTCCCGTACTCCGGTCCTACACAAAAACAGAATCCTCAGAGAAGATTACAAGACACTTGAGGTTCTTGGTTAATTTACTAATGGAAATAAGATTATACAGACATTCAGGTGCAAAAAGAACTGAAGTTAAAGGTAAAGAAGGTAGAGGGTGAGTTGCACCTATTCCTTTGATAGCAGTCTTTGATCTATTAGCTAAGGTAATAGTAGAAAACACAGATAGAGAATTAAGGACAGAAAGAAAATTTTTGTTACCAGATATATGATCAGTAGCACGAGAGTCAAGAATCCATGGTCCAGGAAAGGAAGACTGTGCGATATAGGCAAAAGAGTTACCAGGTTGCACTTTGCAAGCTGTAGATGAGGTAGATGATTGTTGCTTTGATGCCTGGTACTGAAGATAATCATTATAATATGCTCCAGTCAAAGTGATAGAGTGAAATGATCTATCCTTGACATCTGGTATAGGTAGAATACCATCTCCGATGTGAGCCACATTGATTGCATGTCGAGGACGATCATTGTGACGTGGAGGCTTACCATGAAGCGACCAACAAACATCACGTGTATGTCCTCCCTTATCACAGTATGTGCAATGTTTAGTGCTTTTTCCTTTTCCTTTTCTGGGCCCATTTTGAAAAGTGTTAGTTTGTACAGCCATTATAGAAGTATCATATGAGTTTACCTCCAGTGTAGATGTGATGCGCAACAATCTGGCAGACACTTCCTCCAAGGTAGGAACAGATGCGCTAACAAGAATCTGGTCTCGAACTGAGGAGAGATCAGATCTTAATCCAATCAAGGCTAGAACCATAAAGAATTTGTCTCTATGTCTCTCCTGATCATCTAACTTGTCAGTAAAAGGCATAAGAGAATCAAATTGATCCTTTAAGGATTCTACCTGACCAAGATAGCTTGTCATGTCTTGTTGATTTTGTTGCAGGTGGACAATGTCTGAAACTACCTTGTAAATAAGTTGTATGTCATTTGTATACAAGGTTTTGGCCTTGTTCCAAACCCTGCAACATGTCTTACATGACTGAAAAAGATTAAGTAACTTACTATCAAGAGAGTTCCATAGAAGACTGCATAATTAAGCATCTATTTTAACCCAAGTTGGTCTATCAAATGCTCCAATCTCTGTATAATTCTTGATCAAGTGATCTTCATATCCTTGACCTATAAACCACAGTTGTACAGAAGCTGCCCAAGAGGTATAATTTCCACTACCATCCAACTTAACAGTAGTAATTGTTGGAGATGGCGAAGAGGAAAAAATTGACTTTCTAGTAATTTGATTTTCAACTGCTTTATCATCTCCCATTGTTGTATTTATTACACAGGAAGTGCTGAAAGTAGTGGATGAGAGTAACTACAAAAACAAGAGAAATAGGAAGAAATAGAGAAAACTGAAGAGTCGACCAAGGAGGATCTGGTTCTTCTATAGTCTTTTAATTCAAGGAAGAAAAATAAGATGGAGCAGGGACTAAAAAACCCTAGCTCTGATACCATGAAAANTTGATACCATGAAAAAAGAAGAGAACAAAGATGGTGAATAAAGTGCTTGATTATTCCCTCAAGCTGTTGGGTTTAAATAACCTTTGACAGTAATACAAATAAGGAAAGACTACAATTACAAGCCTACAAAATCTCCTAATTTCTTAATTACAGGGATCTGTGTGATTACAGGGATTTGTGTATCTTTTCATATTTACATAGTATCAATTCTTGCCATATTTAACAATTATTATTAAGCACGAATTCTGCCGAGGACGTACGGCCCGATCCAGAGTGTCGTGTACACTGCCGAGGGACGTGCAGTGTGATCCATAGATGCATCTATCCTGCTGAGGCGTTCGGCTCGCTCCACAAGAAAGGAGGACATGTTTCTTATGTACCTCCGAGAATGAGAGCATATTTATTATAGGATAAATCCGGGAGGAGAATAATTTCTTTTAACAATTAATTGATTTAAACAGAAAATCAAGCCTATGAGATTTCCATCCTTTAATAATATTATCTAACAATTCACAATACATTTATATATATCAATTAATATTAACAATTCACAACACAAGTAATTCATGCTTTAAGTCCTAAACTACCCGGACTTTAGCATTAATAGTAGCTACGCACGGACTCTCGTCACCTCGTCCGTACGTAGCCCTCATAATTAGCAATAATTATTTAATTTTAATCACCTATGAGGTCATTTCCCCCTCACAAGATTAGACAAGAGACTTACCTCGTCTTGCTCCAATTTAATCCACTAGAGGGCCTTTTCCATGATTATCCAACTTTGTCTGGCTCGAATCTAGCCAAAACGTAATTCGATACAATCACTAAAAATTATAGGAATCAATTCTATAAGAAAATATTTTATTTTCAATAAAAATTCCGAAATTAATTAAAATTTCGTCTGCGGGACCCACGTCTCGGAATCCGGCAGAAGTTACGAAATATGAACACCCACTTAACCACGAGTCTACCCATACCAAAATCACTAAATTTCGATAACAATTCGGCCCTCAAATCCTCAAATCTATCCAAGAGGGTTTTCAAACTTTTCCAACTCAATTCACCAATTAAATGATAAAAATAGTGATGGATTCGGGTAATTTAACCAATATTGAGTTAAGAACACTTACCCCGTTGTTTTCTCTGAAAATATCCCAAATATCGCCTAAATCCGAGCTCCAAATCGTTAAAAATGGAAAATGGGACGGAGTCCCATTTTCAGAACTTAAACTCTCTAACCAGTGATTTCTTCTACGCGATCACGAACTTCCTCACGCGATCGTGTAGCACAAAATTTACTGCCCAAACATTAACCCTACGCGATCGCAGAAAATCCCACGCGATCGCGAAGCACAGTCTCCACAAGCCTACGCGATCGGGAGCTTCCTCATGAGATCGCGAAACATTAAGCGCGTGGTCAGCTTCAGCTTCGTTTACTCTTTGCAAACGCAGCCTTAGCCACGCGTTCACATAGCACAACTGAATCCAACCTACGCGATCGCGGACTTGCCTACGCGATCACATAGAGCAAATTCTCAGCTGCCAAATTAAGCCTATGCGATCGCAACCTCATTCACGCGATCGCATAGAACATATCCACCTCTGCCTAACTTACTCTATACGATCGCAGACCAACTTACGCGATCACGTATAAGGATACCAGAAGAAAAATACCAGCAGTTATCAGCAGTGTTTCAAAGGCCAAAAGTGATCCGTTATTCATCTGCAACTCACCCGATCCCCTCGGGACCTCAACCAATTATACCAACAAGTCCTAAAATATCATACGAACTTAGTCGAAACCTCAAATCACATCAAACAATGCTAAAATCACGAATCATCCTCCAATTCAAGCTTAATGAAACTTAAAATTTCCAACTTCTTCATTCGGTACCAAAACCTATCAAATCAAGTCCGATTGACCTCAAGTTTTGCACACAAGTCATAAATGACGTAGCGGAGCTATGAAAATACCTTTTTGAGTTGGATTTCTTCATTAGAGTCCAAATCTCCAACATTCCTGCAATTTGCACACTTCGATTAGTTTTTTGGTCGCAAATGCGATATCTGCAGCTGGGTTAAGAGTTGAAATTTCGGGATTTTACCTTATTCTTTCATATTCTGAACCCTAGACTTGGCGAGCAAAGATCTTTCATGGGGATTTTCATACAAGGCAAGAGGGTAAGTGGTTTTCTCCTATTTTTGATTATATTTCAAGAATCTACATGGATTTCTACACAAAATATAGAATATTAATGTGAATTTTGAAGTTTTTGACTCCACTTTAAGAAAGTGTATTTTGAGGATTTGAGTATCAATTTGGACTCGATTTTTGAATCTAATCATATATTTGAACTCAACAGATTATGGGTCATTGAATTTTGGTATTGGTTCCGGGTTTCGGGCGCGCGAGCCCGGGGTTGACTTTTGGGGAATTCTTCAAAGATCGAGGCTTTATTGATTGGGACTACTTCCTTTGGAATTGTTTGACTACCTTGATTGACGTTTGGCTAGAGTTGAGCTGGTTAGAGTTGTTTTCTCAAGGAGATACGATTTTGGAGCTTTGGACTAACCTAGATGAGGTAAGTGTCTTATGTAGCGTTGGTTGAGGTAATGTTTCCTACTAATTGATATTATTTGTTACATACGGGGTGATATATATATGAGGTGACAAGCGTATATACACGTGCCAGGGGTATTCATGCTCGGGGTATACTCTAGCTCACTCTATGCCTTATTTAGTTATGTATTTTACTTGATTCCATGTATTATATAATTAATCGACTTCGTAAGTACAATACACAATTCTAGAGGAATGTTGACGCTATTGGTACCTTATGTCGAACATGATGAGCAAATCTTGAGAATTATGCTATATTTTCCTCGGAGATAGATACGCGTAGGTTATGAGCACACAACCAGACTTGTTCTTGTAATGTGCCTTGAAATCGGACGTGTGCTCTCTGTGATACATATGTGATCTTTTGTATGACTACTTGACTTGGTTGCTATAACTGATTTATTTAGTCATAGTCATGCTTTACCCGCATTTTTATTGTTATCATGTTCTGGTGCGCTTTGTTGATAGGTTATGAGAATATGCATTTTGATGATAAATTGTCATCTTGCATTGTTATAATTGTGGCACATGTGGACATATTGTGCGGGTTGATTGTTGATGCGCATGCGGCGACATAAGGGAGGCATTTCATTGTGATGTGCATGTGGCGAGATAAGGATGGCTTTTTTGCATGCAGCGACATAAGGGAGGCATTTTATCGCGATGTGCATGCGGCGAAATGAGGGTGGTATTGTGGGGATGTTATGTGATGGTCTGGGGGCGATTTTCATTGCGTATGTTTATGTGGTGGTACGATGGTGACATCCTTGAATATGCATGTGATTTCCTTATATATGTCATGCATTTTTACATGTTTTGTTGCGTTACATTTAACATGCTTAGCTATGCCACTGCTATTACTTGATGGTTTGATTGCCAAGGCAGATTTACCTACATGGAGTTGTTATCTCATATTTTGTTGAGTTATTGGTAGCATATCGGATTGACGAGATGATGAAGTTTTCATCATGCATTAATGTATTTGATTCTTGAAAAGACTTCTTGAACGTATTATTTGGCAATTGATATGGAATCGGATTTATATTGTGGCCCAAGGTCTTTGTCGTGCAGGTGTGACTTATGTTATAACATATGGTCTTTGCCGTGCGAGGGTTATTGATAATATGGCAAGGTGTCATATGTGTGTATTTCTATTTGATGACTTGTTGTTGAAGCTGAGCCTTTACTTGTATTAAATTGTTATCACTTGTTCTGATGAGATTATAGTTATTGTTTTTCTGCTATACTTTATGTTGCCAATCTTTGATATATAACATACGTTATTTGACTAGTGAGTATCGTTTGCCTTAAAAACCTCGTCACTACGTACTTCTCTGATATTAGTCAAGATACTTACTGAGTACATGGGGTCGGTTGTACTCATACTACACTTCTGCACCATGTAGATTCTAGAGCTGAGTAGCTGCGAAGAGGGAGTTTTGCATTGGAGACGTACCCGCATGTGGGATTCATGATACCTTTTGTTCATGGTAGCTTAGAATTTAATTTATGTTATGTAACTTTCAAACATATGTTGTAATTATTCATTTCACCAGCTTTGTAAATCTAAATCATAATAGCTTATGACATGTACTACTAGTCCTCCGGATAGTTATAATGAATTTTGATGAAATTTTATTAATATAATGATGATATCTCATTGTACTAGTAACCTCTACTGTTTGGCTTACCTAGCGGGTTGGCTTAGTTGCCATCACAATTTGGTGGGATTTTGGGTTGTGACAAGTTGGTATCATAGCTCTAGGTTCATAGGTTCTACGAGTCATGAACAAGTATCTAGTAGAGCCTTACAGATCGGTATGATGACGTCCATACTGATCTTCGAGAGGCTACAGGGCATTTAGGAAACTTCCTATCTTTCTTTCCTTATCATGCGACCTTGTTTCGGCTTGAAACCTGTATATTTGATTTCTTCCTACTCACTCGTATGTGATGTTGCACACTCGGTATCAGCTAATCACCAAAGACTTGTGATGCTACAGAGGGACTACATGGGTCTATGGATGCTTGATCATCGTCTCGATGTGTTGTCTAGGCATAGATGTGGATTTCTTAGTAGATCTTTCAGTTGTTCATTTGTGGGATGAAATATATTCTTGTATCTAGTTCATGAGTACGGATTCAGAAGAATTAATTGGTTGCCTAGTTATTGTGACTGTAGCAGGGTCATGGGAAGATATCGATTTGAGGCTAGCAGGTGGGTTATCTCATGCGTGAATATTTTAGGTTGTATGATTCGTATAAGGCTTCTATTCAGCGAAATGCATATAGTACCATTTCGGAGGGCTTGAGGAAGTTTGTGCGACTGTCACAAGGACAAGCACACACTTGGTAGAGTCCTTTGAGTGTTTTATGACTAGAGTCGCATGAGTGTATAAAATATTCAATGATTAACAGTGCGAGACCGGGGCAACAATGAAGGAAGGTGCTGTGGGTTACAGATGATGTGTTCTATGTCTTCGAGCCAAGTGGGGAGTCTGTTATTGACGATCAGACTGCATGGTCATGTGTTATATCAGTCTCTGGACTAAGCAACACTGTGGATTAGCTATGACTTGAAAAGGATGACTTCGAGGATGATTTCGAGCGAGAGATCGGTATTTAGGGATTTCTGGATTTGTGTGTGAATAACACTTGGGGCTTGCATTGGATGGTGCCAAGACTTGCGATATTTATATATCATTATTGATTATACATTGCGGTATTAGAAAGGTGAAAGAAAGGACTTCAGATTCATTAAAGGGTTCTTCAGTGCATGCATTTTCACGTTGATGTACTCTTGCTTTTAGCAGTCTACAGACTTGGTTCATTTAGAGGGATTTAGTTATAATTATTTGAGTATGTGCAAATGGGTTCCGAAGAGTTTTTGATGGTTTGGACATAACTTGCGATTGATGTACTCTACATGCATAGGGAGTTCCTTACGTGTTGTGATTTTGTTCTATTAGTTTGAGTTAGTGGATGGTTTTTGGTTGATGGGATATCTATCCTACTTGTGATTCAGAGTTAAGAATCGGATCCTCGTGTTTTCATATGATAGCATGATAGAGGTGGTACGCCGTGTGGATTGAGATTACATGGGCAAGGTTGATGCTCGATTTTGAAAGGAAGGTCATGAGTTCTAGGCGGCACGGGAGATTTTAGATGTTTAAGGGGATGTACCATTATCTTGTATCACCTGAGAAGGGTGTACATATTAGGAGAAGCATTGTGCTTTGACTTGCTGATGCTTGACTAGTATTAGGATAATCGCCTGGTTGTTGGCTGCTGAGGTTCTGGTTGCACTATGTGGCATAGAAGATTTATGTGAGTATTTCGTGGGAGATGATTGTGTATGAGTGGTATGTCAGTCATTTGAGGGGTGGAGTTGGGATCAGACATGGAAATTCATGTATTCTTGAGGTTTAGAGACTAGATGTTCTCAGAGGCAGGCTATTCCTTGGTTGTGGATTGTGAATATATGTTAAGAGCTAGACGACTAATTGTTTATGTTACAAATATGTTAGTATGGACTTGTGGAAGGTTATTTACCTATTCTATGATGATTGGAATTGTTTTAGGGCTCTGTTAGTAGGCATATTGGGAATGTGTACTCTACATCGGATCAGGTTTGTTAACTCAACACAACATTTGCCGTGGTGTGTCATCGGCTAGAGTTGATCTTATTCATGTCCTGATATGTCTCATGTGTTACTCTCTTATACTACGACGGGTTATGAGACTACTTGACTATTGACACACATGATGTGGTTTTGTTCAAGCCTTGTGGCGAGATTAAAGCAAGATGGCTCTTGGGGTGTTGAGTTGCTTATTGCGCCTTGGTTATGGTTTATTGTCTATGGTATATTATGCTATGCGTTTCTCCATGGTTATGGTCATGTACTTCGCGTGTTTGCTGTTGATATGTATGTGGTTGTTTGTGGTGAGCATTAAGGCTCGATCGGTATTCCATGTGGATCGATATGTTTGGATCAGGGTACGTGCTGAAGCGGGGTCATGGTAGGATGAGATTCTTTATGGTTATTTTGTCTGTTTTTCTTCTCCCTTGTTGGGTGGATTCATAGTATGGTGTCTTTGGGTTTGTACCTATTGGACTTGCCGGATAGTTCTCTCATTTGGTTCTCTTTCCATCTTTGATAATATTCGAGTTGTTGCTTGTTGGGTAAGGATTGCGTCATATGTGGCTCTAGAACGGCATCGACGTCCATATAAAGCCTCAAAATGGAGCCATCTCGATGCTGGATTGGTAACTATTATTATAAGCAAACTCGGCCAAAGGTAAGAAACGATCCCACTAACCTCCAAAGTCAATCATACATGCCCTGAGCATATATTCTAAAATCTGAATTGTCAGCTCTAACTGCCCATCGGTCTGCAGATAAAAGGTTATGCTGAGCTCTACACGGGTCCCTAATTAACTCTGTACTGCTCTCCAGAAATATGAAGTAAACTGAGGGCCTCTATCTGATATGATGGAAATTGGCACACCATGCAACCGAACTATCTCTTGAATATAAATCTGGGCCAACCTCTCTGAAGTATACATAGTCACAATAGGAATAAAATATGCCGACTTGGTCAACCTGTCAACAATCACCCAAACTGCATCAAACTTCCTCAAGGTCCGCGGCAACCCAACTACAAAGTCCATAGTGATGCGTTCCCATTTCCATTCCGGTATAGTCATCTGCTGAAGTAAACCACCTGGCCTCTGGTGCTCATATTTAACTTGCTGGCAATTTAGACACTTAGTTACATACTCAACTATGTCCTTTTTCATTCATCGCCACGAATAATGCTACCTCAAGTCATGATACATCTTCGTAGCACCTGGATGAATAGAATACCGAGAGTTGTGTGCCTCCTCCAGGATCATTTTCCTCAGTTCATTCACATTAGGTACACACAGACGATCCTGGAGTCGCAGAACACCATCTGCACCAATAATGACTTCCTTGGCACCACCTTGTAGTACCGTTTCTCAAAGAACCATTAAGTGTGGGTCATCATACTAGCGAGCCTTGATCTGATCAAATATGAATACTGAGCTACGACACATGCAAGAACTCGGCTGGACTCTGAAATATCTAGTCGCACAAGTCTGTTGGCCAAGGAATGGATATCCAAAGCTAATGGCCTCTCTTCTACTGAAATGAAAGCCAAACTACCCATACTCTCCGCCTTTCTACTCAAGGCATCTGCAACTACATTTACTTTACCTGGATGATATAGAATAGTAATATCATAATCTTTTAGTAATTCCAGCCATCTGCGCTGCCTTAAATTTAAGTCCCTCTGCTTGAACAAATGCTGCAAACTGTGATGATCAGTATAAACTTCACAGGACACCGCATAAAGATAATGCCTCCAAATCTTAAGGGCGTGAACAATCATAGCTAACTCCAAATCATGTACCGGATAATTCTGCTTGTGGGGCTTCAACTGACGTGAAGCATAAATACACAACCCAAACCAATGCGTGAAGCGTCACAATCAATGTATATATTCTCAAACCGGAAGGCAACACTAACACTGGTGTTGCAGTCAATGCTGTCTTGAGCTTCTGAAAGCTCACCTCACAATCATCAGACCATCGGAATGGAGCACCCTTCTGGGTTAATTTGGTCAAAGGTGCTGCAATAGATGAAACGCCCTCCACGAATTGGCGATAATAACCTGCTAAACCTAGGAAACTCCTGATCTCAGTCGCCGAAGTGGGACAATGCAAATTCTGAACTTCCTCAATAATTTTTGGAATCAACTTTAATACCATCACCCGATACAATATGTCCCAAAAATGCTACAGACTCTAGCCAAAACTCACATTTAGAGAACTTAGCATATAGCTTTTGTTCCCGCAATGTCTGAAGCACTACTCTCATATGCTGCTCATGTTCCTCCTTGCTGCGCGAGTAGATCAAAATGTCATCAATGAAGACAGTGACAAACGAATCAATATATAGCCTAAATACCCTGTTCATCAGATCCATAAATGTTGTCGGGGCGTTAGTTAAACCGAAGGACATCACCAGAAAGTTATAATGACCATATCTAGTTTGGAANATAGTCACAATAGGAATAAAATATGCCGACTTGGTCAACCTGTCAACAATCACCCAAACTGCATCAAACTTCCTCAAGGTCCGCGGCAACCCAACTACAAAGTCCATAGTGATGCGTTCCCATTTCCATTCCGGTATAGTCATCTGCTGAAGTAAACCACCTGGCCTCTGGTGCTCATATTTAACTTGCTGGCAATTTAGACACTTAGTTACATACTCAACTATGTCCTTTTTCATTCATCGCCACGAATAATGCTACCTCAAGTCATGATACATCTTCGTAGCACCTGGATGAATAGAATACCGAGAGTTGTGTGCCTCCTCCAGGATCATTTTCCTCAGTTCATTCACATTAGGTACACACAGACGATCCTGGAGTCGCAGAACACCATCTGCACCAATAATGACTTCCTTGGCACCACCTTGTAGTACCGTTTCTCAAAGAACCATTAAGTGTGGGTCATCATACTAGCGAGCCTTGATCTGATCAAATATGAATACTGAGCTACGACACATGCAAGAACTCGGCTGGACTCTGAAATATCTAGTCGCACAAGTCTGTTGGCCAAGGAATGGATATCCAAAGCTAATGGCCTCTCTTCTACTGAAATGAAAGCCAAACTACCCATACTCTCCGCCTTTCTACTCAAGGCAT
>AWOL01S0005055.1:74064-124016 GCA_000715115.1 Nicotiana otophora
AATATCATAATCTTTTAGTAATTCCAGCCATCTGCGCTGCCTTAAATTTAAGTCCCTCTGCTTGAACAAATGCTGCAAACTGTGATGATCAGTATAAACTTCACAGGACACCGCATAAAGATAATGCCTCCAAATCTTAAGGGCGTGAACAATCATAGCTAACTCCAAATCATGTACCGGATAATTCTGCTTGTGGGGCTTCAACTGACGTGAAGCATAAATACACAACCCAAACCAATGCGTGAAGCGTCACAATCAATGTATATATTCTCAAACCGGAAGGCAACACTAACACTGGTGTTGCAGTCAATGCTGTCTTGAGCTTCTGAAAGCTCACCTCACAATCATCAGACCATCGGAATGGAGCACCCTTCTGGGTTAATTTGGTCAAAGGTGCTGCAATAGATGAAACGCCCTCCACGAATTGGCGATAATAACCTGCTAAACCTAGGAAACTCCTGATCTCAGTCGCCGAAGTGGGACAATGCAAATTCTGAACTTCCTCAATAATTTTTGGAATCAACTTTAATACCATCACCCGATACAATATGTCCCAAAAATGCTACAGACTCTAGCCAAAACTCACATTTAGAGAACTTAGCATATAGCTTTTGTTCCCGCAATGTCTGAAGCACTACTCTCATATGCTGCTCATGTTCCTCCTTGCTGCGCGAGTAGATCAAAATGTCATCAATGAAGACAGTGACAAACGAATCAATATATAGCCTAAATACCCTGTTCATCAGATCCATAAATGTTGTCGGGGCGTTAGTTAAACCGAAGGACATCACCAGAAAGTTATAATGACCATATCTAGTTTGGAAAGCAGTCTTCGGAACATCCGAATCCCGAATATTCAACTGATTGTACCCCGACCTCAAGTCGATCTTAGAGAACACTCTAGCACCCTGCAACTGGTCAAATAGATCATCAATACGCGTCAATGGGTACTTGTTCTTAATAGTGACTTTGTTCAACTGGCGATAATCAATACCTATTCGCATTGTTCCATCCTTCTTCTTCACAAATAATACCGGTGCACCCCAAGGCGATACACTCGGTCTGATGAACCCTTTTGCTAGTAACTCCGCAAGTTGTTCTTTCAATTCTTTCAGAGCCATGCGATACAGTGGGATAGATATAGGCTGAGTATCTGGAGCCAAGTCAATACAAAAATCAATATCACGATCAGGTGGCATACCTAGAAGATCTGAAGGAAATACATCGGAGAACTCTCGAACTACTGGCACTGAATCAATAACCGGAGTCTCTGCATTAGTATCCCGAACATAGGCTAGATAAGACAAACAACCCTTCTCAACCATATGTTGAGCCTTTATAAAAGAAATAACCCGATTAAATGAACTAGCCGACGAACCCTTCCACTCCAACCTAGGCAAAGATGGAATAGCCAAGGTAACAGTTTTGGCATGACAATCTAGAATAGCATAATATGGAGATAACCAGTCCATACCCAGAATAATTTCAAAATCGATCATCTCGAGCAATAAGAGATCTGCTCTAGTTTCATAGCCACAGTATGTAATAATACAGGATCGGTAGATCCGGTTCACTATAACAGAATTGCCTACAGGAGTGAACACATAAACAGGATTACTCAAGGACAAGAAACACCCAGGAATGGAGCAAATAGAGACGACACATATGAATACGTGGATCTTGGATCAAATAATACTGAGGCATCTTTGCCGCAAACAGAAATAATACCTGTAATCACAGCATCTGAGGCCTCTGCATCTGGTCTAGCCGGAAAAGCATAGAACCGAGCTAGAGTGCCAACTGGCTGGCCTCCGCCTGGCTGACCTCCACCTCTAGGACGGCCCCTACCCACCTGTCCTCCACCTCTTGGTGGTCGGACTAAGGTGGAGCAACTGGGCTGCTGACCCTGCTGTACTGGTCTACCCCGAAGCCTGGGGAAAACCTTTGCATGTGATTGGGATCCCCGCACTCGTAACAACTCTTCGGTGCGATGGGCTGCTGACTAAGTGTCTGGCCCTGGGAAACTGAATACCCACTGGGAGGACCCTGAATAACTGGTGGGCGGTAGGAACTCTCTGGTATAGTACTGAGATAAGGTCGCACTGGAGCACCTCGAGGAGGTGGTGGTGCTGGAAATTGGGGTCTGCTGGACAGCCCCCTCACGAACTGACCTCTGCCCCCAAACGGAACACCCCTGAACTCTCCAGAGTACCTGAACCGCTTATCTCTCATAATCTGCTCTCAGCTCCACTGACGGACACCCTCAATCCTCCGAGCTATCTCCATAACTCGCTCATAAGAAGTACCAATCTCAACCTCTCGAGCCATAGTGGCCTGAATACCAGTATGTAAACCGGCTACAAACCTCCGCACTCTCTCCACCTCAGTAGGGAGTATCATAAGTGCATGGCGAGATAATTCAGAAAACCTCGCCTCATAATCAGTCACTGACATCTGACCTTGCTGGAGCTGCTCAAACTGAAACCGCAACTCTTCCCTCTGGGAGGGTGGAATATACCTGTCCAGCAAGATACGGGTAAACCTGTCCCAAGTCATGGGAGGAGAATCTGATGTTCTGCCAAGAGCATAAGACTGCCACCATCTACGGGCTCTGCCCTCTAGTTGAAAAGTAGCGAAATCAACCCCATGAGATTTCAATGTCCTCATGTTATGCAGTCTGTCCCTGCAACGATCAATGAAGTCATATGGATCCTCATGTCTCTCACCCTCGAAGACAGGAGGATGTAGTCTAGTCCATCGGTCCAATAATATTTGAGGATCGGCGGCTACAGCTGGCCTGGGCTCAGGTGTACCTGCAGCCACTGGCTGGACTCCGCCCACGGGTAGTGCACTCTGGGTCTGATATACAGCTGTTGCCTGTCCATGAGCCTGCGCGATAGGGGTCTGTGCTCCCCCGCCCGCCTGAGATGTGGCTGGGTCTGCCGGAAATAAACCGGCCTGAGTCATATTTTCCATGAACCCCAACATACGACCCATGACATCCTGAAATCCCAGTGCTGATGTGAAATCCACCGGAGATGGCTCTGCCACAGGCACCTCACCCTGCCCCTCAATAATGGGATTCTCTGCTGGACCAACTAGCGGTATAACTGGAATAGACCTGGGATGTCCTCGCCCTCTACCATGGGCTGGAGCCCTCCCTCGGCCTCTGCCTCGGCCTCTGGCAACTGGGGGAGTAGCTCTTCCCTGGTCTGGAACCTCACTAGAGCGCGTTCTCACCATCTGAGATAGAATAAGAGAAGGATATTTAGAACTACATCAATTGCATGATGGAATATGAAGAAAGGAAATTTCCTTACACCGTAAAGCATCTTGAAGATAAGTACAAATATCTTCGTACCGATCCGCAAGACTCTATTAGGCCTGCTCATAACTTGTGAGACCTATATGAACCTAGTGCTTTGATACCATGTTGTCACGATCCAATTTCACCTATAGGTCGTGATGGCGCCCAACACTATGGCTAGGTAAGCCAACTTAATAAATTGAGCATTCATTGACAAAATTTAAAACCAAGAGAAATAATAAAACCCAAATTCTACCAATATGTGTGCCAAGACCTGGTGTCACAAGTGTATGAGCATCTNCTAGGTAAGCCAACTTAATAAATTGAGCATTCATTGACAAAATTTAAAACCAAGAGAAATAATAAAACCCAAATTCTACCAATATGTGTGCCAAGACCTGGTGTCATAAGTGTATGAGCATCTCGTAGATTATAAACAACCTCAAATATTGTCTGAAATAAAAATAGACAGAATGAAAAGTACAAAGAGAGACACTAGTAGTTGCAGAACGGATTAGAGAAACAGCTTACCACTATGCCCCTGGATAACGTGGGTGTAAGACGATAGGTCCCCCACTAGTACTTGCCTCAGTTCCTGCACAAAAAGTGCAGCAAGTGTAGTATGAGTACGTAAACAACGTGTACCCAGTAAGTATCAAGCCTAATCTCGAAGTGGTAGAGACGAGATGACCGACTACACTCACTATGGGTCAATAATAATAATTAAAATACAACTAGGATATTTAAATCAGCATGATTTACAGAATTTAAAATAATTTATTTAATTAGAGAAAATAATCAAATTTCTTTAAATGCAATAATTCTCAATATATTAATTAAATTCCTTCAATTCAAATAATTTCCAATTTATCAATTAAATATCATTTACAGGAATGACAATTAATTCTTTAACAAGCAAGAATAATAATTCATTGAATTCCAAGGATTTTTTAATTTATCAATTAGCTTTGCAATCTGAAATAAATTATTACAATATCGTGTAATTATTATTAAGCATGATTTCTGCCGAGGACGTACGACCCAATCCAGAGTGTCGTGTACACTGCCGAGGGACATGCGGCGCGATCCATAGATGCATCTATCCTGCCGAGGCATTCGGCCTGCTCCACAAGAAAGGAGGACGTGTTTTTTATGTACCTCTGGGAATGAGAGTATATTTATTATAGGATAAATTCGGGAGGAGAATAATTTCTTTTAACAATTAATTGATTTAAACAGAAAATCAAGCTTATGAGATTTCCATCCTTTAATATCTTTATCTAACAATTCACAATACATTCATGTATATCAAATAATATTAATTAATCAAAGAATACAATTTACATAAGTAATGCATGTTTTGAGTCCTAAACTACCTGGACTTTAGCATTAATAGTAGCTACGCACTGACTTTCGTCACCTCGTGCGTACGTAGCCCCCACAATTAGCAACCATTATTTAGTTTTAATCACCTATGAGGTAATTTTCCCCTCACAAGATTAGACAAGAGACTTACCTCGTCTTGCTCCAATTTAATCCACTAGAGGGCCTTTTCCATGATTACCCAACTCTGTCTAATTCGAATCTAGCCAAACAATAATTCGACACAAAACTAAAAATTATAGGAATGAATTCTATAAGAAAATACTACATTTTCAATAAAAACTTCAAAATTAATTAAAAATTCGTCTGTGGGACCAACATCTCGGAATCCGGAAAAAGTTACGAAATATTAACACCCACTCAACCACGAGTCTACCCATACCAAAATTACTAAACTTCGATAACAATTCGGCCCTCAAATCCTCAAATCTATCCAAGAGGGTTTTCAAACTTTTCCAACTCAATTCACTAATTAAATGATAAAAATAGTGATGGATTCGAGTAATTTAACCAATATTGAGTTAAGAACACTTACCCCGTTGTTTTCTCTGAAAATCTCCCAACAATTGCCTAAATCCAAGCTCCAAATCGTTAAAAATGGAAAATGGGACGAAATCCATTTTCGGAACTTAAACTCTCTGCCCAGTGATTTCTTCTACGCGATCGCGAACTTCCTCACGTGATCGCGTAGCACACATTTTATTGCCCAAACATTAATCCTACGCGATCGCGGAAAATCCCATGCGATCGCGAAGCACAGTCTCCGCAAGCCTACACGATCGCGAGCCTCCTCACGCGATCGCGAAACATTAAGCGCGTGGTCAGCTTTAGATTCGTTTACTCTTCGCGAATACAGCCTTAGCCACACGTTCGCATAGCACAACTGAATCCAACCTACGCGATCGCAGACTTGCCACGCGATCGCATAGAACAAATATTCAGGTGCCAAATTAAGCCTACGCGATCGCAACCCCATTCACGTGATCGTGTAGAACAAATCCACCTCTGCCTAACTTACTCTACGCGATCGCAGACCAACTTACGCGATCGCGTATAAGGATACCAGAAGAAAAATACCAATAGTTGTCAACAGTGTTTCAAAGGCCAAAAGTGATCCGTTAGTCGTCTGAAACTCACCCGAGCCCCTCGGGACCTCAATCAATTATACCAACAAGTCCTAAACCATCATACGAACTTAGTTGAAACCTCAAATCACATCAAACAACACTAAACCCACGAATCATCCTCCAATTCAAGCTTAATGAAACTTAAAATTTCCAACTTCTTCATTCAGTACCGAAACCTATCAAATCAAGTCTGATTGACCTCAAATTTTGCACACAAGTCATACATGACATAATGGAGCTATGAAAATTTTCAGAACTGGATTCCGACTCCGATATCAAAAAGTCAACTTCCCGGTCAAACTTCCAAACTTAAATTCCTATTTTAGCCATTTCAAGCCTAATTTAACTACAGACTTCCAAATAAAATTCTGAACACGATCCTAAGTCAAAACTCACCATACGAAGCTGTTGGAATTGTCAAAATTCTATTTCGCGGTCATTTTCTCAAAATGTTGACCGATGTCAAACTTAGCACTTTAAGGCCAACTTAAGGAACCAAGTGTTCCGGTTTCAACCCAAATACTTCCAAATCTCGAACCAACCATCCCTGCAAGTCATAAATCATTAAAAGCACATACGAGAAGTTTTATCTTAGGGAACGGGGTTAAAAGTTAAAATGACTGGTTGGGTCATTACATTAGCCAAATTCGATTGGCTCGAATCTAACCAAAATTAATTCTATACAATCACTAAAATTTATAGGAATCAATTCTATAAGGAAACACTACATGTTCAATAAAAATCTAGAAATTAATTAAAAATCCGTCTGTGGGGCCCATATCTCAAAATCCAGCAAAAGTTATAAAATTCGATAACCCATTCAATTACGAGTCCAACCATACCAGTTTCACTCAAATCCGACTCCGAATCGATACCGAAATCTCAAAAATTCATTTCTAATAATTTCCCAAATTTCAATCTCAACACATTAATTAAACGGTGAAAACAATGATATTTTTTGTGTATATAGACCAAATCCGAGTTAGAAACACTTACCCCAATGTATTTCCTTGAAAATCTATCCGAAATCGCCTCTGCTCAAGCTCCAATTTGTTGAAAATGGTGAATGGGACGAATGCCTTCTTTTTATAAAACTGCCCAGACAGCCTTCGAAAATGGGCCTCGAAGGGGGCCTCGATCGTGGCATTGATCATGGCCCTCGAGCCTAGGCCTCGATCGTGGCTTCGATCACAGGCTCTAGCCTGGACCTCGGTCATGACCTCGATTATGGCATCGAGCCTGGTCCTTCGATCATAGCCTCAATCATGGCATCGAGCTTGAGCCTTCGATTGTGACCCTCGATCTTGGGTCTCGATCCTGGCCCTCGAGCCTTGCCTTCGATCATGGCCCTCGAGCTGGACCTTCGATCATGGCTTCATCAACCCTGGGCTCAATATCTGGGCTTGATATCTGGGCTCGATACCTGGGCTCGATATCTGGCTCGATATCTGGGCTCGATCACAGCCCAGAATGTCCAACAGAAGAGGAAAAATTGCAGCAGCTTTAAGTCCAACTTTTGATCCGTTAACCATTTGAAACCCACCCGAGGCCCTCGGGACCTCAATAAAATATACCAACAACTCCTAAAACATCATACGAACTTATTTGAAACCTCAAATCACATAAAACGACACTAAAATCATGAATCATGCTCCAATTCAAGCTTGATGAAACTTAGAATTTCCAACATCTACATTCGATGTCGAAACCTATCAAATCAAGTCCGATTGACCTCATATTTTGCACACAAGTCATAAATGACATGACGGAGCTATAAAAAGTTTCAGAACTGGATTCCGACTCTGGTATCAAAAAGTCAACTCCCCGGTCAAACTTCCAAACTTAAATTCTTGTTTAAGCCATTTCAAGCCTAATTTCACTACAGACTTCCAAATAAAATTCCGATCACGCTCCTAAGTCCAAAATCACCATACGGAGCTGTTGGAATCATCAAAATTCTATTCTGGGGTCGTTTGCACATAATTCGACATTCGGTCACTATTTGAACTTAAACTTTTAAGTTTTCATCAAAATTCCATATCTCGGGCTGGGGACCTTGGAATTTGATTCTGGGCATATGCCCAAGTCCCAAATCACGATACAGACCTACCGGAACTGTCAAAATACTGATCCGAGTCCGTTTGCTCAAAATGTTGACCAAAGTCAACTCAGTTGAGTTTTAAAGCTCTAATTCACATTTTAATCCATTTTTCACATAACAACTTTCCGGAAAATTTTACGGACTGTGCACCAACTCGAGAAATGATAAATAGTGCTTTTCCAGGTCTTAGAATACAGAATTAATTATTAAATTTAAAGATGACATTTTGGGTCATCACATTATCCACCTCTAAAACAAACGTTCGTCCTCGAACGGGTTAAGAATTATACCTAAAGTGCTGAATAAGTGTGGATATATGCTCCCATATTTTCCTTGGTCTCCCAAGTCGCTTCCTCGACTGGTTGGCCCCTCCACTGGACATTTACTGCAGAAATCCTCTTGGACCTCAACTGGCGAACCTGTTTATCAACAATGGCAACTGGCTCCTTTTCATAACCCAAGCTATTATCTAGCTGAACTGTGCTGAAGTCTAACACATGTGATAGGTCGGCATGATACTTCCGGAGCATAGATACATGAAAAACCGGATGAACTCTCGATAGGCTGGAAGGCAATGCAAGCTCATAAGCAACCTCCCCAACTCGTGTCAACACCTCAAATGGGCCTATAAACCTTGGGCTCAACTTGCCCTTCTTCCCAAATCTCATGATTCCCTTCATCGGTGAAACCTTCAAGAGAACTTTTTCACCCACCATAAATGATAAATCTCGCGCTTTCTGATATGTGTAACTCTTCTGTCTAGACTCATAACCAAGTTTAGAAGTGTTACTTACCTCAAACCGTACACATCTCTACTCCAACAAGCCCTTGCCTCGCGAATCAGCATCTGAATGCCTCGAATTTAGCCACAAACAATTCAATACAATCAACTCAAGCTATAGGAATCAATTCCATATGAAAATGCTAAGTTCATAATCAAAAGTCACAAAGTCAACTCAAAAGTCAATTCCCGGGCCCACGTCTCAGAATTCGATGAACGTTTAAAAGATCTGAACAAAACCCATTCAACCACGAGTCCAGCATACCAAAATTACTCAAACCTGAAACCAAAATCCCGCTCATGTTCCCAAAATTCGGCCTAAGATTTTTCCTCCATATTTCCCTAATTGTTCAATCCTAATCACTAATTAAATGATGAAATCAAAGATATATTCATGTAATTTAACCAAAATCAAGTAAGAATCACTTACCCCAATCACTCCCATGAAAAACTCTCCAAGAATCGCCTCAATCCGAGCTCCCAAAATCAAATTGTGAATTAAACTCAAACCCTCATTTTTTTTGACTTAAATTTTGCCCAGAAGTCCTTAATCGCGATCGCGAAGCACAAACTAAGCTGCCCAAAAATTAAACCTACACGAACACGACAATCTCCACGTGAACGCAAAGCAATGCCTCCTCAGACCTACGCAATCGCGTCCCTCTTCACGGGAGCGCGAAGAACAAAACACGTGAACTCAGCTCCTTCCCCATTTCTTCTTCGCGAACTTGGCCTAGCCCACGCTTTTGCGATTCACTGCTTCACTAACCTACGTGATCGCAGCCCTCAACTTTCAAACACGTAGAGTAAAAAATCCCAGCTATCTAAACAACCCTTCATGATCGCGGACCTATCCACGCGATCGCATAGAAGGTAACCAGACCTAAAACCAACAACCTTCATTCATTTCTCCAAGTCAAATTCCACTTTGATAACTATCTGAAATCCACCTGAGGCCCCCGGGACCTCAACCAAACATATCAACAAGTCCTAAAATATCATACGAACTCGCTCGAAGCGTCAAATGACATCAAACGACACTAAAACCACGAATCGCGCATCGATTCAAGCCTAATGAACTTATGAACTTCTTCTACATTCGATGCCGAAACCTATCAAATCAAGCCTGATTGACCTCAAGTTTTGCAAACAAGTCATAAATGAACAACAGACCTACTCTAAGTCCCGAAACCAATATCGGAACCTAGTAACTATAAAGTCAACTCTTGGTGAAACTTCTCAATTTCCAAAACTTCTAATTTTTCCAACTTTCGTCATTTCAAGCCTAATTCAATTACGGACCTCCAAATCACTATCCGGACACACTCCTAACTCCAAAATCATCCAGTAGTGCTATAAAAACCATCAAAACTCCATTCCTGAGCCATTTACATACAGGTCAATATCTGGTCAACCTTTTCACCTTAAGCTTCCAACCTTGAGACTAAGTGTCTCAACTCATTCTGAAACATTCTCGGAACTAAGACAACTACCCCGGCAAGTCACATAATGACAATTGAGCATAAAATAAGTAGTAAATGTGGGAACAGGGCTACAACACTCAAAAGGACCTGCTGGGTCATTACGAGACTCTATGAAAATGACCAGACTAGGAGAATTTTCAAGGTTGATACCTTAGCTTTATCAGAAAATCAATAAGAGACACGACAACTCCATTGATCCCTCGGTATGCGACTTGGTCTTTTTTTAGTAAAGCACCTTTAGTCTTATATTTTTGCGCATAATCACTCTTTAAATCTCACTTGTAATCTTTCCATTTCTTTCCTAGTGACTTTAAGACCCACGTTTCTCCACGTTTTGGGATAGAGAACTTCTTCTGAAAAAATTAAAGCCAACATTTAGAAGATAACATCATGTATAAAAGATTGAGCATGTTCACAACAACAACAACAAGAACTACTACTACTATTATTCCATACCCTCATAAAATCCACCAATTTCTTCTTCTCTTCGTTGTCAAAATTTCTCCAATCATCTATATTTAGAGGTGTTAGTTCTGGAGTTATGCAATAATTCTTAGAAATCTAGCAAGCTTTCGACCCTCTTTCCCAATAGTTTGGTTATGATTATTAAACGACACATCAACTGTCTTCCCCGGCGGAAGTTTTCAAATATCTTTTAGTAAAGTAGACCCACGACCTTTTTGCTTCTGAATTACCTAGAATGAAAAAGAGAACAGAATGTAAGGCAGTACAATAGCTATTTAGCTCTTAACAATATGATATGTATATAATCAACATCTTGAGAGCACGTTATCCAAATGAGAACATAACTATAGGAAAACAGATCAATTTCCTAGCTAGTATTAGATACAAACATGATATTCTAGATAATCAACATAATCAAGTAGTGAGATTTAGAAACATAGAGCAGGCAAGTGTGTTTCAGAGAAGATTAGCGCACATACACCAGCATTATCCAAATACTTCTCTAATGATCTTATCATGGACTGCGACAGCTTAACAAAACCTAAGTATATAGGGGCAGGTTTTAACTCGCATATATCAATTTTGTTATCAAATAAGTAATATATATATATATATATATATATATATATATATATTAAATAATAGATATAAACCTTACTTTGTATAATTCTCAACCACTTCTGACTAGCAATTGAAAAGCACATGCCGATGTGCTTGCAACCGCATTTTCTCATCCAACTCAAATACATCTACTCCACCGTACGACTCCTCAACAGTTGGAAAAAGACATCCTTCTTTACTAGTTTCATGCTCAATCCAATCCGGCTTCTAAGTTGTCTTTAGACTTTTTACCAAGATCCAATAATATATAAATTAAGTAATCACACACATTCTTTTCTATGTGCATAACATCAAGATTATGGTGCACCAAGTTAGACTTCCAATAAGGAAGATCGAAAAAAATATTCCTCTTTTTTCATGTGTCTTTCATCACTCCACTTACCCCTTCACTCGACTGACCGAGAGTAAATTTTATATCTTTAACTTGATTCAACACTAGTGACCCTGATACTGGACAAGGTGCAGGTCTTGTTTCTTTAGTCTCATCAAAGGATTTTGCATCATTCCGATATTTGTGTCCCGACTTCAAGAAGCGTCGATGCCCCATGTAACAAAACTTTCTGCCATGTGTGAGCCTTCTAGATTGAGTGTTTATATTACAAGAAGGGTATGCAAACCGATCATAAGTGCACCATCCAGAGAGAGTACCATATGCTGAAAAATTATTTGTAGGCCACATGAGAGCTGCTCGCATTTGAAATATCTCCTTAGTAGAGGCATCGTATGTTTCTACCCCAACATCCCATAATTAATTTAACTCTTCTATTAAAGGTTGCAAAAATACATCAATATTATTGCCAGGCGCTTTTGGTCCAGGAATAAGGAACGACAAAATGAAGAACTCTTGTTTCATGCACATCCATGGTGGAAGATTAAATGGCATTAAAATCAGTGGCCATGTACTATGAACAGTTCGCATTGTACCAAATGGATTAAACCCATCAGAAGCTAATCAGAGGCGTACACTACAAGAATCTCCAGCAAATTCGGGATATTTACTGTCAAAATTTTTTCAAGCTTCAGAATCTGCAGAATGTCGCAGAACTCCATCTTTGTTGCGTTCTTCATGATGTCATCGCATTGCTTTAGAGGTTTCTGAAGACATAAACAATCTCTGTAGCTTTAGATTGAAAAGAAAAATACCTTAGGACCTTGGCTGGAATTTTTCTAGCATTATTTTTCCATCTAGAAGCCCCACAAACTTTGCATTTATTGATATTCTTATTAGCAAACTCTTCCTAAAAAGCATGCAATCGTTGGGACAAGCATGGATTTTTTCGTACTTTAAGCCCAAGCCTTCAACTATCTTTTTGGTCTCATAGAAAGGAAACAATTTTTCTCCTTCAGGCATCACATCTTTCAATAGTCAAAGCAAAGGATTAAAAGATTCATTTGACCATTTGAACATGCATTTTATACGATACATATGCAGCAAAAAGGACAGTTTGCTAAACTTCTTACATCCAGGATATAGTTTTTTATTTGCCTCCTTCATGAGCCGTTCAAACTTATCCACCTCTAGATGAGGTTGATTTCCAGATGGATGAGCAATATTCTCTTGTAAGTTTTGCTCCATGCCACCACTTTCACTAATGTCAGTATCTGTGAACTGTGTAAAGCCTCCAAATGGATCATGTATCATTCCTTACATATCATCGTCCTTTAGAGTTGACTGGCTGCGATTATTTGCTCGAGCATTATTTGATTCCTTTAGAGACTCCCCATGACAAAACCAAGTATCATATGACGGTATAATACCATTAATTACAAGATGATCATATGATGTAGCCCGATTTACTTGATGGATAAGCACACACACAACGTACAAGGACATGCAATTAGTTCTCCATCTTGTTTTTCAGAAAAGGCATAATTTAAAAAGTCCTCTACTCCATCCAAATATTCTTTACTAACTCTATCACAATACATCCAGCTTTTATTTCTAGGATTGTCCATGACGTTCAAGATATTCCTTTCTTTTCTATAATTACTGCAAGATTTAAAAATTTGTGAGTAAAAAGGAGGAATTAATCAAAAAGGTAGTTTAAAATAAAATAACCATCCTATTAGTAGGTACTCAAAGATATCATTTTAACAATTAAAACTATCCTTTTAACAATTAAACTATTAAACAATTAAATTATCTCTAATTTCCTCTATGGTTTTAACATATTGGTTCAAAACAAATTTAAGAATAGAATTATTAAACTTATAAATTATACTTCTTCTATGGTTTTCTTATATTGGTTCATAAACTTTTTAAGAATGAAAGTATTAAACTTATATTTTAGAGAAGAACCATATATCATATATTTTAAAATTTTCAAAACGTACTACTCCTATTTGTTGATTCTCCAAATATATACTCCATTTTCATCAAAAATCACAAATTTATACTGGGTAAGCAGAATATTTTACCGATATATTTGCTTTGAAATTGTCTCTATATCCTCTTTTGTTCAACTATTCTTGTGATAACCCAAAAGGTCAAATTTAAATTTAATAATTATTTTTGTGTCCTAAGACCTCGAAAAGCACTATTCATTATTCCTTTACTTGTGTGCGCAATCCGTATAATTTTTCGAAAAGTTTTTATATGAAAAATTATTTAAAATGAGAAATAGAGCCTTAAAACTCAACTGAGTTAAATTTGGTCAATATTTTGAGTAAACGGACCCGAATCAGTATTTTGACAGTTTTGGTAAGTCCGTATCATGATTTGGGACTTGGGCATATGCCCAGAATCGAATTCGGAGGTCCCTAGCTCGAATTATCACATGTTGTCGAAAGTTTGAAATTTAAATGCTTAATGACTTTAAAGAATTGATCGATATTTGACTTTGTTGATACCGGATCCATATTTTGGTTCCGAAACCAGGTATAAATCCATTACATATTTATGACTCGTTTGTAAAATTTGGTGAGAAATGAAGCTAGTTTGACGTGATTCGGACGCCCGGTTGTTAAAATAGAAATTTTAAAGTTTTCTTAAAAAGTTCATTTGATTTGGCTTCCTATTCGTATTTCTAGGTGTTAAATTAGTGTTTTGATCACGCAAGCTAGTTAGTATGAGGTTTTTGGACTTGTGTACATATTTGGTTTGGAGCCCCGAGGGCTCGGGTGAATTTCGGATAGGCTACGGGTGGTTAGGAACTTAGAAAATCTGATTTTTACTTAGCTTCAGCTGTCATCTGGTTTCCTTCTATGCGATCGCGTGCCTGTGTCCGTGATCGCGAAGGCTCAATGGTCACAGATGAAATTGTACTATACGATCGCATAGTGAGGTCCGCAATCGCACAATTGCAGCAACTAAATCACTGCGAACGCGAGGGCCAAGCCGCGTTCGCGAAGAAGGAATGAGGCCGAAGCTGAAGCACACAAATTTGTACTACGCGATCGCACAAGGTAGTCCGCTATCGCGGAAGGCTAAGAAGCTGTGCTTCGCGTTCGTGAGATCACTTCTGCGTTCGTGTAGAGAAAAAGCTGGGCAGCCTAAAAATGTGCTTCGCGATCGCGAAGCAATGTCCGCGATCGCATAGGGTAAAAACTTGGGCAAACAAAACTTAAGTTCTGTAAATGGGATTCGGACCCATCTTCTACCATTTTCGATTTTGAACTCGGGTAAGACGATGTTTGGGCGATTTTTATGGGAAAATATTGGGGTAAGTGTTCCTTATCCTATATTGATTATATTTCATGATTCCATACTCATTTACATCATGAATCCGTGAATTTATAGAAGAAAAATAAGATTTTTATAAAATCTTCTAAAAATGTAAAATGAAGATTTGAAAGCCAATCCGATGTCGGAATTCAATAATTTTTATATTGTTAAACTCGTATCGGAATGAATGTTCGGATTTCGTGAGTTTTTCTGGGATTCGAGACCTAGGTCCCACAGTTGATTTTTGAAATAAATTTCGGATTTTAATCCATAAAATTAGTAAATTCATATGGAATTAATTCCTACGATTTGTATTGAATATATTAAATTATTTATGACTAGATTTGAGGATTTCAGACACTAATTCGCGAGGCAAGGGTGTATTGGAAACTTGAATTTGGTTGCGAAGCGAGGTAAGTGTCGTGGTTAACCTTGACTTGAGGGAATAGAACCCCTGAATTATTTACTACGTGAATTTCATGTGTAACGATGTATAGGCAAGGTGACGAGTTCCTACACTTTGTCAAATTAATTATTTTCTTGATTATTTAAAACATATTAAATTGTTTGAAGACACAAATTAATTGTTATAATAATTATTTCTCTCATATTCCTTGTCAAATATTAAATCTGGAATTCATGCAATAACTGTTACATGTTTATTTGATTTATGTGTCTTAATTGCTACTTGACATTTAGCATCTTAAATATTAAACTGTCTATTTTCTCTATGATTTCCACAATTAATTGCTACTTGTCATTATTTATTTCATAAATAAATTATAATTACTGTATGACTTGATGCCTGACAGTTTCTCATTGAACGTGGTATTTGTTGGAGTATTTTTATTACATTTAAAATTTGTTAAAATATATTGGGGGATCAGGTTGCACGCCGTAACGGAAATAAAATTAAATATATTGGGGGGATCGGGTTGCACACCGCAACAAATTTATTTAAAGTTTATATTGTTGGAGCGGGTTACACGCCGCAACGGATTATATTTTAATTTTATATTGTTAGAACGGGTTGCACGCCGCAACGAAAATTTATTGAGGAATTATATTGTTGGTGCGGGTTGCACACCGCAACGAAAATTGATTGAAATAATAATTGGTTATGACTGCCGAGTTGGCTTCAACTGTTAAAATGAGTTACCTGATTTATTTTTATTATTGTTTTTATTATTATTATTGCGTAGAGGTTAATGTAAGTGACATGCCTTAGCCTCGTCACTACTTCTTCGAGGTTAGGCTCGGCACTTACCAGTACATGGGGTCGGTTGTACTGATACTACACTCTGCACACTATTCAGATTTTGGAGACGGTCCCAGCGGTGGTTACTAGAGAGCTCGGATTAGACAGCCTGCGGAGACTTGAGGTACAACTGCTCAGCGCCCGCAGCTCCTGAAGTCCCCGTCTTTATTTTTATTTAGCTGTATATTTTTATTCAGACAACTTTGTATTTATTTCAGACCCTTGTATGTATTACTCTAGAAGTTCTTGCACTTGTGATACCGGGTTCAGGGATTTGTAGCAGATATTTTTTATGTTTTTAGTTTCCGCATTTATATTTGGATTACTATAGTTAAATAAGTTCTTCTTCATTAATTAAATTTAAATTGTTAAAAAGGATAAATTGTTTTAACGTTGGCTTGCTTAGCAAGTGAAATATTAGGCGCCATCACGGTCCCGACGGTGGGAATTCCGGGTCGTGAAAGTTGGTATCAGAGCACTAGGTTACATAGCTCTCACAAGTCACCAGCAAACTTAGTAGAGTCTGAAGGATCGGTACGGAGACGTCTGTACTTATCTTTCAGAGCCTATAAAGTTTAGGAACAATATCACTTCTTTCTTATTCTGTTGTGCGATTTTATTCTATCATTGATGATTGAACCAATTTATTCTTATTCTCTCGTAGATGGCGAGAACACGTAATATATCTACCGATGGACAGAGACCAGATCCCCCGGTGGTAACTATGGCCAGGGGTAGAGGTCGAGACCGAGGTCATGCTAGAGGCCGAGGCAGAGGTAGAGGTAGAGCTCAGTCTAGAGCTCAAGCAGCAGCAACTGTTGTAGAACCTCAGGTGGATCTTCAGGAGGAGGTTCCCGTTCAGACTGTACCGATTGGACCAGTTCAGGTCCCACAAGGATTCATAGCTACTCCAGTACTTCAGGACGCTCTAGTCCGTTTGGTGATCCTTATGGAGGGTGTGGCCCAGAATGGTACATTTCCAGTGGCACCAGCCGTCTAGTAGGCTGGGGAAGGATCACAAACTCCCACTACTCCATCTCCGGAGCAGATGGCTTCCCAATATCAGGCTCCAACAGCCCTGCCAGTTGGGGTAATTCAGCCAGTTGTTGCGGCACAAGCCGGTGATAGGCCCGCCATGTCTTCTGAGGCCTTATTGAGACTGGATGAGTTTACTAAGCTCTTTCCAGTTCACTTCAGTGGTACACCTTCTAAGGACCCATAGGATTATCTTGACCGCTACCATGAGGTATTGCGAAACATGGGTATAGTTGAGACAAATGGGGTTGATTGTGCTGTATTTCAGATGAAGGGTTCCGCCAAGAGGTGGTGGAGAGATTATACATTGACCAGAACAGTTGGATCGCATGCATTGACCTAGGAACAGTTCTCACGGCTATTGTTAGAGAAGTTCCTCCCTATCACATTGAGAGAGGATTACCGCAGGTAATTTGAGCGTCTACAACAGGGCAGTATGACTGTTACTCAGTATGAGTCCCGTTTTATGGATTTAGCTCGTCATGCTCTCCTTTTACTTCCTACTGAGGGAGAGAGAGTGACGAGGTTTATTGAGGGATTTACTCACCCTATTAGGCTTCACATGGCCAAGGAAACTGGGAGTGAGATTTCCTTTCAGGCGGCTGCTAATGTTGCAAGGAGGATCGAGATGGTTCTTGCACAGGAGAGAGGGCATGGGTCTGATAAGAGGCCTCGTCAGTTAGGTGGGTTCAGTGGTGCCTCGTCTGGAGGCAGGGGTAATTTTGGTAGAGGTCATCCTCCCAGGACGTTTCATTCAGCACTTCAGGCATCTCACGGTGCTTAATGGAGTCACGGTCCTATTATGCCTTACTCTGGACAGCCAACATTTAGTGCGCATTTAGCTCCAATCAGTGCACCATCACTCCAGAGTCACTACAGCGGTTATCCGGCTAGTTTGAGTCAACTTCAGCTTCAGCAGCCACGGCAGCAGAATGGGTGTTATGAGTGTGGGAACATTGGTCACATCAGGAGGTATTGCCCTAGGTTGTCGAGTAACATATCTCGACAGGATTCTCGTGCCATCATGCCCGCACAAGTTGCTTCACTGCCTGCTCAGCCAGCTAGAGATAGGGGTCAGGCATCTAGAGGTGAAGGTCAGGCCATTAGAGGTGGAAGTCAGGTCGTTAGAGGTGGAGGCCAACCAGTTAGAGGCCGTCCTAGAGACGCAGTTCAGAGTGGTAGAGCCCAGCCCCGATTTTATGCTTTTTCAGCTAGACCTGAGGCCGAGTCATCTGATGCTGTGATCACAGGTATTATTCCAGTTTGCCAAAGTGATGCTTCAGTTTTATTTGATCCATGATTTACATATTCCTATGTGTCCTCCTATTTTGCTTCATATTTGGTTGTGCCTCGTGATTCTCTGAGTACTTCTGTATGTGTATCTACACTGGTGGGAGACTCTATTATAGTAGACCATGTCTATCGTTCATGTGTGGTTACTATTGGTAGTCTTGAGACTAGTGTGGATCTTCTACTTCTTGATATGGTAGATTTTGATGTCATCTTGGGTATGGATTGGTTGTCACCTTATCATGCTATATTGGATTGTCATGCCAAGACGGTGACCCTAGCCATGCCGGGGTTACCTCGGTTAGAGTGTAAAGTAACTCCTGGTCATTCTACCAGCAAGGTTATTTCTTATATGAAGGCTCGGTGTATGGTCGATAAAGGGTGTCTAGCCTATTTGGCTTATATTCGCGATCCCAGTGCGGATGCTCCTTCTATGGACTCAGTACCAGTTGTTTGTGAATTTCCAGAAGTATTTTCTGCAAATTTTCCGGAGATGCCACCCGATAGAGATGTAGACTTTTGTATTGATTTGGCTCTGGGCACTCAACCCATTTCTATTCCACCATATTATATGGCCCTGCCGGAACTGAAAGAACTGAAGAAACAGTTACAAGATTTGCTTGATCAGGGATTTATTAGACCTAGTGTCTCGCCCTGGGGTGCACCAGAGTTATTTGTAAAGAAGAAAGACGATTCAATGCAAATGTGTATAGATTATCGGCAGTTGAACAAGGCTACTATCAAGAACAAGTATCCACTGCTAAGAATTGATGACTTATACGATCAGCTTCAGGGTGCCAAGGTGTTTTCAAAGATCGACTTGAGGTCTGGTTATCATCAGTTGAAGATGGGCATCTGATGTCCCTAAGACAGCTTTTCAGACTCGGTGTGGGCATTACAAATTCCTAGTGATGTCATTTGGGTTGACAAATGCCCCAGTAACATTTATGGATTTGATGAATCGGGTATTCAAACCCTATCTGGATTGTTTTGTAGTTGTATTCATTGATGATATCTTGATTTACTCCAGCAATCGAAAGGAGCATGAGCAGCATCTTCGGATTGTGCTTCAGATTTTGAAAAATAATCAATTATATGCAAAAATTTCAAATGTGAATTTTGGTTAGACTCAATTGCCTTTTTGTGGCATGTTGTGTCGGCAGAAGGTATAAAAGTGGATCCTAAAAAGATTAAGTCTGTTCAGAATTGGCCTAGACCTACTTCAGTTACAGAGATCTAGATTTTCCTGGGTTTCGCAGGTTATTATCGTCGGTTCGTGGGGGGGAGGGGTTTCATCTATAGCAAGCCCATTGACCAAACCGACCCAGAAAAGTGTTCCATTTGGATGGTCAGACGGGTGTGAGTTGAGCTTTCAGAAACTTAAGACTGCTTTGACTACGGCGCCGGTGCTGGTATTACCCACAGGTTCAGGATCTTATATGGTGTATTGTGATACATTTTGCATTGGGCTTGGTGCAGTATTGATGCAAGATGGTAGGGTGATTTCATATGCGTCACGGCAGTTGAAAGTTCACGAGAAGAATTATCCTGTTCATGACTTAGAATTGGCAGCCATTGCTCATGCACTGAAGATTTGGAGGCATTACCTTTACGGTGTCTCGTGTGAGGTATTTACTGATCATCGTAGCTTATAATATCTGTTCAAACAAAAGGATCTCAATTTGAGGCAGAGAAGATGGTTGGAGCTGTTGAAGGACTATGATATCACTATTTGGTATAACCCCGAAAAGGCCAATGTGGTGGCCGATGCTTTGAGTAGAAAGGCTGTGAGTATGGGCAGTCTTGCATATATTCCGGTTGGTGAGAGGCCGCTAGCTGCAGATGTTCAGACTTTGGCTAATCAGTTCGTGAGGTTAGATGTTTCAGAACCCAGTCGGGTTCTATCTTGCACAGTCACTCGGTCCCCTTTATATGAGCGCATCAGAGAGAGGCAGTATGATGATCCTCATTTACTTGTCCTTAAGGACATGGTGTGGCACGGTGATGCCAAACAG
Source organism: Nicotiana otophora (assembly GCA_000715115.1). Classification (NCBI taxonomy): domain Eukaryota; kingdom Viridiplantae; phylum Streptophyta; class Magnoliopsida; order Solanales; family Solanaceae; genus Nicotiana; species Nicotiana otophora. Next base: position 94,596 of record AWOL01S0005055.1, read on the forward strand.
GTTGTTGTGGGAGAATATGGAGTTCTGCGAATGCAGGGTCATATTTGTGTGCCTAATGTTGACGGGTTTCGTGAATTAATTCTTAAAGAGGCACATAGTTCCAGGTATTCTATTCATCCAGGTACCGCCAAAATGTATCAAGATTTGCGGCAACATTATTGGTGGAGGAGAATGAAGAAGGATATAGTTACATATGTAGCTCGGTGTCTGAATTGTCAGCAAGTTAAGTACGAGCATCAGAGACCTGGTGGTTTGCTTCAGAAGTTAGAAATTCCTGAGTGGAAGTGGGAGCGTATCACTATGGATTTTGTTGTTGGGCTTCCACGGACTCAGAGAAAATTTTACGCAGTATGGGTTATTATGGACAGGTTGACCAAGTCGGCACATTTCATTCCAGTGGCAGTTACCTATTCTTTAGAGCGGTTAGCTGAAATTTATATTCGTGAGATTGTCCGCCTTCACGGTTTGCCTGTGTCTATTATTTCAGATCGAGGTACGCAGTTTACCTCACACTTTTGGAGGGTTGTATAGCATGAGTTAGGTACGCGGATTGAGTTAAGTACAACATTTCATCCACAGACAGATGGACAGTCAGAGCGCACTATTCAGATATTGGAAAATATGCTTCACGCTTGTGTTATAGACTTTGGAGGTTCTTGGGATCAGTTCTTGCCACTTGTGGAGTTTGCTTATAATAATAGCTACCAGTCGAGCATTTATATGGCTCCATATGAGGCATTGTACGGAAGGCAATGTCGATCGCCAGTTGGCTGGTTTGAACCGGGAAAGGTTCGGTTGTTGGGTACCGATTTGGTACAGGATGCCTTGGATAAGGTCAAAATTATTCAGGATCGACTTCGCACAGCTCAGTCTACGCAAAAGAGTTATGCCGGCCATAAAGTTTGTGATATTGCATTCATGGTTGGGGAAAGAGTATTGCTCCGGGTTTCACCTATGAAAGGTGTAATGAGGTTCGGAAAGAAGAGCAAGTTGAGTCTTGGGTATATAGGACCCTTCGAAATTCTTGAAAGGGCGGGAAAAGTAGCCTACATGCTTGCATTACCACCTAGTTTATCAGTGGTTCATCTATTGTTCCATGTGTCTATGCTCCGGAAACATTATGGTGATCCGTCCCATGTGTTAGATTTCAGCTCAGTCCAATTGGACAAGGATTTGACTTATGAGGAGGAGCCGGTAGCTATTCTAGCCCGGCAGGTCCGACAGTTGAGGTCTAAGAGCTATCCTTTAGTTCGGGTACAATGGAGAGGTCAGCCGGTAGAAGCATCTACCTGGGAGTCCGAGTCGGACATGTAGAGTAAATATCCACACCTTTTACCAGCTCAGGTACTTTTTCTAATTCCGTTCGAGGATGAACGTTTGTTTAAGAGGTGGAGAATGTAATGACCCAAAAGATTATCTTTAACTTTAATAATAATTTATGTGTCTTAAGACCTTGAAAAGCACTATTCTTCATCATTCCTCGACTTGCGTACGCAGTCCGTATAATTTTTCGGAAAGTTTTTAAATTGATTAAAATGAGAAATAGAGCCTTAAAACTCAACTGAGTTGACTTTGGTCAATATTGTGAGCAAACATACCCGGATCAATATTTTGACAGTTCTGGTAGGTCCGTATCGTGATTTGAGACTTGGGCGTATGCCCGGAATCGAATTCAGAGATCCCTAAATCGAATTATCGCATGTTGTCGAAATTTTGAAATCTAAAAGATTAATGACTTTAAAGAATTGATCAATGTTTGACTTTGTTGATACCGGGTCCATATTTTCGTTCCGGAACCCAGTATAACTCCATTACTATATTTATGACTTGTTTGCAAAATTTGGTGAGAAACGGAGCTGGTTTGACGCAATTCGGACACCCAGTTGTTAAAACAAAAATTCTAAAGTTTTCTTTAAAATTTCATTTGATTTGGCGTCCTATTTGTAGTTCTAGGTGCTAAATTGATGTTTTAATTGCGCGAGCTAGTTTGTATGAGGTTTGTGGACTTGTGTGCATGTTTGGTTTGGAGCCCCAAGGGCTCGGGTGAATTTCGGATAGGCTACGGGTGGTTTGGAACTTAGAAAATCTGGTTTTTACTTAGCTTCAGCTGTCATCTGGTTTCCTTCTATGCGATCGCGTGACTGTGTCCGCGATCGCGAAGGCTTAATGGTCACAGATGAAATTGTACTATGCGATCGCATAGTGAGGTCCGCGATCGCACAGTTGCAGCAACTAAGTCACTGCGAACGCGAGAGCCAAGCCGCGTTTGCGAAGAAGGAATAAGGCAGAAGCTGAAGCACAAAAATTTGTACTACGCGATCGCACAAGGTAGTCCGCTATCGCGGAAAGCTAAGAAGTTGTGCTTCGCGTTCGCGAGATCACTTCTGCGTTCGCGTAGAGAAAAAGTTGGGCAGCCTAAAAATGTGCTTCGCAATCGCAAAGCAATGTCCGCGATCGCATAGGGTAAACACCTAGGCAAACAGAACTTAAGTTCTGTAAATGGGATTTCGACCCATTTTTTACTATTTTCGATTTTGAGCTCGGATAACACGATTTTTGGGCGATTTTTACGGGAAAATATTGGGATAAGTGTTCCTTATCCTATATTGATTATATTTCATAATTTCATACTCATTTACATCATGAATCCGTGAATTTATGAAAGAAAAATCAGATTTTTATAAAATCTTCCAAAAATGTTAAATGAAGATTTGAAAGCCAATCCGATGTCGGAATTCGATAATTTTTGTATGGTTGAACTCGTATCAGAACGGGTGCTCGGATTTGGTGAGTTTTTCGGGATTCGAGACGTGGGTCCCACTGTTGATTTTTAAAATACATTTCGGATTTTAATCCGAAAAAATAGTAAATTCATATGGAATTAATTCCTATGATTTGTATTGAATATATTGAATTATTTATGACTAGATTTGAGGATTTCAGATACTAATTCGCGAGGCAAGGGTGTATTGGAAACTTGAATTTGGTTGCGAAGCGAGGTAAGTGTCGTGGTTAACCTTGACTTGAGGGAATAGAACCCTTGAATTATTTACTACGTGAATTTCATGTATAACGATGTATAGGCAAGGTGACGAGTGCCTACACTTTGTCAAATTAATTATTTGCTTGATTATTTAAAATATCTTAAATTATTTTAAGACACGAATTAATTGTTATAATAATTGTTTCTCTCATATTCCTTGTCAAATATTAAATCTTGAATTCCTGCAATAATTGTTACATATTTATTTAATTTATGTGTCTTAATTGCTACTTGACATTTAGCATATTAAATATTAAAATGTCTATTTTTTTCGTGATTTTCACAATTAATTGTTACTTATCATTGTTTGTTTCATAAATAAATTATAATTACTGTATGACTTGATGCTTAACAGTTTCTCATTGAACGTGGTATTTATTGGAATATTTTTATTATATTTAAGAGTTGTTAAAATATATTGGGGGATCAGGTTGCATGCCGCAACAGATTTATTTAAAGTTTATATTGTTGGAGCGGGTTGCACGCCGCAACGGATTATATTTTAATTTTATATTGTTGGAGCAGGTTGCACGCCGCAACAGAAATCTATTGAGGAATTATATTGTTGGGGCGGGTTGCACGCCGCAACGGATTATATTTTAATTTTATATTGTTGGAGCAGGTTGCACGCCGCAACAGAAATCTATTGAGGAATTATATTGTTGGGGCGGGTTGCACGCCGCAACGGATTATATTTTAATTTTATATTGTTGGAGCAGGTTGCACGCCGCAACAGAAATCTATTGAGGAATTATATTGTTGGGGCGGGTTGCACGCCGCAACGGATTATATTTTAATTTTATATTGTTGGAGCAGGTTGCACGCCGCAACAGAAATCTATTGAGGAATTATATTGTTGGGGCGGGTTGCACGCCGCAACGGATTATATTTTAATTTTATATTGTTGGAGCAGGTTGCACGCCGCAACAGAAATCTATTGAGGAATTATATTGTTGGGGCGGGTTGCACGCCGCAACGGATTATATTTTAATTTTATATTGTTGGAGCAGGTTGCACGCCGCAACAGAAATCTATTGAGGAATTATATTGTTGGGGCGGGTTGCACGCCGCAACGGAAATTGATTGAAATAATAATTGGTTATGACTGCCGAGTTAGATTCAACTGTTAAAATGAGTTACCTGATTTATTTTTATTATTGTTGTTATTATTATTATTGCGTACAAGTTAATGTAAGTGACCTGCCTTAGCCTCGTCACTACTTCGTCGAGGTTAGGCTCGGCACTTACCAGTACATGGGGTCGATTGTACTGATACTACACTCTGCGCACTGTGCAAATTTTGGAGACGGTCCCAGCGGCGGTTACTAGAGAGCTCGGATTGGGGAGCCTGCGGAGACTTGAGGTACAGCTGCTCAGCACCCTCTGCTCCTGAAGTCCCCGTCTTTATTTTTATTTAGCTGTGTATTTTTATTCAGACAACTTTATATTCATTTCAGACCCCTATATGTATTACTCTAGAAGAAGCTCGTGCACTTGTGACATCGGATTCAGGGATTTGTAGCAGATATTTTTACGTTTTTAGTTTCCGCATTTATATTTGGATTACTGCAGTTAAATGAGTTCTTCATTAATTAAATTTAAATTGTTAAAAAGGATAAATTGTTCTAACGTTGGCTTGCCTAGCAAGTGAAATGTTAGACGTAATCACGGTCCCGACGGTAGGAATTCCGGGTCGTGAAAATTCTACACTCATTATTCACTTCTAAATAATATATTTGCTCATTCCAGAAACTTGAGAGAGATACATATCTCACTGACACTAAGGATTTGGTATTTTAAAATCAATAAACACAAATAACCAACCAACACAGTACACTTTATTAGTTTATGACAAGTACAATATACAAACTTATGCGCCTTATGTGCGCGCATGTATGAGTAGTGTATTGCATGTACACATACACGCGCAAGAATACATAGTTCCTGATAAAAATTTTCAAAAAGCTGTTAAAAAACTTTTTTAATAATTATATAGCCAAGAAATTTCAAGGCCAATGAAGCACGGTTCGAAACTTAATAGATAATGAATAAGCCCTTTACTCTTCTCTACTTCCAGGCTTGTTCGAACTCTTGTCTGAAGTTATTTTCAAAGCAAACACCATTAATGCCATTTGGTTAAGAAAAAATTTCCACTATTTTTATTTTCACTCGTTTTTTAGGAGTAATATTAAAAACTTAGGGTGAAGATAATTGTTTCCTCCAACTTTACTTTTAAAAACAAACTGCACTCAAATTTTGAGCAATAGACATTCTTCCTCTCAACATAAACGATCGAGATATGTAATTTTACATTAAAAAATCATTTAGCAAATTCATATAGTTAGAAAACATACATGATACTATCCTAAAATACATTAAAAAATGCTATCAAATCCTTCACAAAATCTTGATCAATATTAACTTTTTCCAGCAGCTTGTCTTCTGGCCAGTAAGATCGAATCCTTTTTGTAATGTTAATTGATTCACTATTTTTTGTTTTCTCTGAGTACTCAAATACTATTTTATTTCGATCCAATTGATTGCAAAACATATTAATATACTTCAAATTCAACTATTTCTATAGTTTTTTTTTGTTTCCTACATATTTGCTTTGGGGCCCGAAAAATTCCACTTTAGGATTAAAATGCTCCTTCAAAAATAATTTCATACGCAAGATTCGTACCCTTTTCTATTACTTATTTTATTGGAAGTGTGATACTCTTTAGCTCTGTGTGCAGCTTCTCGCTCTCTCTATAAAAGCGGTATAAGTCCAACACGCATGATTCAACTATCCAATCCTTGAAAAAAGGATAACTCGACGAAGAACTGCAGCAGCTTAGTCATACAGATGAACCAGAACAAACTGTAAAGTTCATTATAATAGGAAAAGAGGGGTCATTCCTTCCTGGTTCTAATTTGTTATATCAACCAAGATTGATGGTACACTTGTGCTTGCAGTGTATCAATAGTCCTTAAATTAAAAGCAAGACCAGCAGTTTCAAGTCACTAAAGGAAAAAAAATATCCTCTCAAAGAAAAACATGAATTTAGAGTAATAGAAGCAGCAAAAAACTTGACAAATGAATTTAACACACCAGATACTCTTAATCCTGGCCCCATGTCACCACATGACTCAAACAAATATTTTATAATCAGTCATTTAGATTTTAGAAACAAAAACTGATTTTTACTACAAGAAAACAAATTAGTACACCATCAACCACCACAAGTCATTTTCACATAACCTAAAGGAGCAGCAACTTAGCAGAAACAATAAGAAAAGATACTTAACTGGTTTGACAAATGAACTGCAAATAGAATATTCTCTCTTTTGAAGACACAATAAGGAAAAGACGCATGGTAGGCCTGTTTTTCTTAGCAGAAACAATAAGAAAAGACACCTCTAGTTGTCATTTAAATTTTCAAGAGAATCCAAATCACTCTAACATAGGAGCCTCCTGATTAAGTTTCATTCTCCTCGAAGCTTCCTGTAATGCCTATGGAACATAGGGTAAGCCTCTTTATATAACATTCAGAAAGAGCTCTCAAATAAGCATCATTGTTTGACTCTGAATCTTCCATAGGTTTCATCAGTTACATAGTATTGATGGCCAATTAAAGACTTTAAACAAGGACTATAACTTTTGAGCCAATTAACCGAAAGTTTGCAACGGTAGTAATGGACATGAGTGAACATCTGAGGAAAAAGAAATCAAAAAAAACTGAGATAATTGATAAATAGGATCATTGCCAAAGAGAGGTGTCAAGTCACCTCTTATTTTCCCTACTTTATATATATACTAGTTAAATTGTTTTTTTGATTACATATATGAATAAATAACCGCGAATTTGTTAGTGATCCTTTTATAAATTAGTTCATATAGAAAAAGAAGAAACATGGCAAATACTAAACTAATTTTCACTTATAAAAATCATATCTAAACTCAAAACTAATCAAATGTATAATTTTAAGTAAAATTGAAAGTATTAAAAAAATAACAACACTTGATTGAAAATTCTTCTAAAATTATAGGAAATTACAACAAAGTAAACACTTTTTCAATCATTCCCTATTCATCAAAAAAAATCTCTAAAATAACCAAAAATACCTGCAATAAAACAAAGGAAAGAACAAATTCCTTTTTTGGTCTAAATTTAAATAGGAAAGGAACTTATGGACTCCTAATCATAAAATTGAAAAGCATATAATCAATGCTTTAATCACACAACAGAAATAACTTGTATCTTTCTCTCGATCAAATTAGAGTGCATATGATATTATAATAGATATAAAAAATAAATAGAGAAGTTTCAAGAATAGGAAAAAGACCTATGTAATTTAGCCTCGAATTTGAATCCAGTTAAGGTACTTTTTTTTAAGGGTTTAACATGTCATTGTCATAGACTATTTTTTAAATGTAATTAGATATTTATGAGGGGGCTTAAAATGAAAGCTATATTAAATCAAACTGAAAAAGGAGTTATACATATAACACAAATAAAAAAAATAAAATTCATATAAGACTAATATCCGGCTAAAGACTATGAAGAGGAAACATGAAACAATCTCTTTCTTTCGTTATGCTATTTTCTTTGGAAAAACAATTCAACCAGAGCCATATTTTTCCAATTATGAGCCTCAAAAATAATTACTTTTTCTAGATAATCCTTTCTACTATTAATCTCACAAGTTACATTTTTCTTCCATATCAATCTTAAAAGAAAATTCTTGAAAAAGAATCAGACTTATACATACTCAAGGTCACTCTGGTAATGATTACCGTAACAAAAATTACTGAACAATTTAAAAGTAGTTATTCACTCTAATATGCACTCAAATAAAACTTCGGAGGAACTGTTAAATCTCTTGATTGCTTTTTAGAAGTTAGAGTGAAGAAGAATAGTCAAATTAAAAGTTAGAGTGAATGAATGAGCGAAGATGAATAGCCAAAAAAGATGAATTCTTCTTAAAAAGCCAGAGCAGATACCTTTCTTATATACTATACGCAACTTTCTATTTTCGGATTAACTTAACTTTAAGACAAAATTATATAAAAGAATAAAGAGCCTATCTTCTTCTTTCTTTCCAAATCCAAATATAATGGGATGGACATCTTTCCATTTTTGCTACTATGCCTCCTGTTTACTATTTAGTTAAGTTATTTTTTTTTTCTTGCAAACAATAAAGGGAAAAAATAGGCGATTAATTTCAAGTCTAGTGCAATAATTCTTTATTGGTGCTGAAATTATATAGAATAGTAGTATTTACACGGAGTGACATATTAACTACCACGCCTTTTCAAAGAATAGATCCGTTCCATGAAAAGGAATGACACATCCTCACACTTAAATTTTTTATTCATCTAAGATAACTACAATATTCTTCTTAATTTCCATCATTTGTTTCTCTCCATCTTTATATTTCTTTGTTACCCATTGAATGCAAATTTTCAACGTTTAGAGGATTGATTTAAAGAAAACAGAAGAGGCATACGATTAACATATCTTTTCCGAACTATGACTATGAGAAATTGAAAAAAAAAAAAAGAAGTAAAAAGATAAAATGCATGTCGTGAAAGCATGAAGCAAAAGCCAATTTAATTCCTCCATCATATACAATTATACATTATGCAAAGAGCATAGCAACAATTAAAGAGCATAACAAATATTGAATCACATTACCTGTGAAAGAGAAAAACCATGGACAAAGAAAAGCACATCAAGAACAAAAATCTTTATATTAACATAAATGTACTTCAAACTACACTTGATATACCTAAACGATAACAGGAAGCCAACAACTAAAACAATAATCTATTAACATACTCTTGGAAGCCCCCGTTAGCACCAGAAATGTGAAACCAATTGAACCGTATAACAGGCCTAAAAAATGGGGATTGATATGTATATGAAATCTATATGAATGAATTTATTGAAAAAGGAGATGTTGCGGTGAATGGGGAGGTGAAAAGCTTGTAACTCATCTAAAATTATAATGATCCCATTAATTAGTGATTCAATCATTATGATAAATATGATTAAGATTTAAGAGCATTTAAGAATGTCTTTTGTGTTTTTTAATCTAGCACGTAAATGGAAGAAAAAGGAAGGAAAATCCAAAAAATTGAAGAAAAAGATAAATAGGTTTCTTGGGCAAAGAGAGGTGTTTCTCCTCTTTTATATATATATATATATATATATATATATATATATATATAGGTTGCCCATACACATATCATAAATTCAATATATTGCCTATACACTGCAAAAGAATCAATTCAATCAATCAGACTAGCAATCTAACAGCAGCCATTAATTACATTACAAACGCCTTAGCAAACACAGCAAAAACAATACTTTCACAAATCCCAAAACGCGGTAGTTGGATAACAAGAGTCACAAATTGGTACCTGGTAAGCAGAATGTTTTGCCGATAGTTGGATATCAAATCACAAATCCGAATGAGAAGAATGATTTCTGCAAGAAACTTGAAACCTACACAAAAAGAGAAGTTAGAGATGAATGAGAGGGAGAGGATCTTCCTGGCATAATCAAGAGTTTTGGCCCCATCCAACGACGTGAAGATGATTGGAAGCCTAAAAATTTTGTACTACACATATTCTGGCCCATACTTTCATCCCTATGTATTTCAAATTTTCAAACTTAATTGAATTAAAGACTTGCAAGATAGCTGAAATAAATAAAGAACAGCTCATGGATTGCAACAACCACTTCATCGTAATGCTATTATATACCTTAATAATGTACAGCTGTTTTTTGGTCAGTAATCAATTTGGTTGGAATTGATCTTTAGCGAATATCGTTTTTCGATTATGTTAAGGGAAGCCTGACTGACATTAATCAACTTAATATCAGTCCTCTGCTCCTATAGCATGACGATAAGCCAACCTCCTAGTTTTATTTTGCTCAATTCATATCTTAACAGAGAGAAAAAAGAATTTTATTAATATGAGAATCTATAGACTTCCATAAACAATAGTGCTTGAAAATTGCTTTATCGTGTAATGCTGCTATTTACTTTCGATGCATTCAAGAGTTAATTTTTCCACCTACTGTAAATTAATTGAGCAGCATATGAGAATATGAGAATCTATCGTGGAGTACTGTTATTGTAAATCAATCGAGCGGCATATTGTAAATCTATTGCAAGCAACCTGCTGGGTAAGAAGAGATGTTATATGGGGAAGAAGATGGCCGGAGACTTAGGCAGGCAGCGATTTTCTTCACGCATGTTAGGTTTTTCTAATGGCGGCGACAGAATCCTATTATTTTCTATTCCCTTTTGATTAAAGGGAATATGTTTTCCTATTGTTTTGTAATTGGAGGGAATCGGTAATTCTTGTCCAAAAACATTGGAGGGAAAGATGATTTTCTTTTCGTGCGGAGGAAAAGTTAAAATATAAAACAAAAAAAAAAATGTTATAAGAAATATTAAATTATGGTGGATGTCTACTCTTCTTCCTTCCATGATCTTCGTCTCAAATGCTTAATGACATATTCAATGACATATGTTTTTCATTTTTCATGTCTACATAAAGGCCTTGTAATAGATAGGAAAATATACATAATTGAAGAAGAAATAAAATCTATTCCTTCTCTTTATCTCTTTTCTTGTTCATGTTTTACTAAATTGCTTTTATTTTATAACACGTTATCAGCACGAAGTTCTAGCCAACTGAGTTGTTATGATGCGGCCAGTGTCGGTAGCGTCATTTAATGTTAATAATATGGCAAGAACGATGACGGTATAAGGTGTACAACGCCAGCATATATTCGGCCATCACGGTTAGCCTTTTCTAATTAGTTTTCAAGTTTCTTTACATTTTACTATTTATGTTTTCCATACATGAACAAACTTGCTTTACGGAAAAGGTTTTCTTGAAAGTTCATCAAATCATGTAAGAATTTTTGGTGTAAAGAACGATAAATATTTTTCCTATAACAAGTATTATCTTCCTATGCGTTAATATTAAGAAACACAAAGTAAAGACTTTTGAGAGAACACATATTTTTCCTTTCTATTTTATCACATATCTCTTCCATCTTAAAGTGGGATAATCACAAAGGACATATAGATTTTAATTGATTATGTGTTTTTCTATATTTTCTTGATACTTTTTATTTAATTGAGTTCAGTTAATGAAAGTTCGCATATGCAAATTAAATTCAATCGTCATTAATAGTGAAAACCCGTCTCATAAGTCTAAAATAAGACACGATGTTACCGTGGAGGTATGATTGGATGTGGACGTGGTAATTGACGAAATTATAATAGTCATCATTATGGTAATGAGAACAATAATGGCTATCAAAATAATCTTCACTTTGTGAAAGTGATGTTTGCCATTGATATGGCATGAGATTTAATAAAGCACACATGGATTATTATGTTCCATTTCTGAAATGAATGTGAAAACAATGTGATAATCATTATGAATACATATTCATTCTTGCAAGAATATGAACGTACTAGTGGTAGTAAATATGATCATTGGTCACGTACCTATTGTACGCCAAAATATTTTGGCAGTGTGATTATTAAAGAACAACAATAATGCAAGAAACAGATCTTGCATCTAATTTTGACTATGACCATAATAGTATAACTTTCTCTTTAAAAAAGATATTCACCATATAGATGTTGATGAATATATGGTAGTACAAAATTAATTGAAGTCTCTAGAAGAGCTACTATAACTCTGCCTAAGGGAACAATACTTATCATAGAGAATACAATGTTCTCCTCCAAGTCCAAGAGGAACTTGCTCAGTTTTAAAGATATCCGCTGAAATGGATTTCATATTGAGACAATAGATGAGAATAATCTCGAATATCTCATCGTTACCAAGAATATCTCTGGCCAAGAAAGGGTTATTGAGAAGTTCCCATCTTTATCTTGTGGCCTGTATTGGACAAGAGTTAGTGCAATTGAGGCACATTCTATCGTACACCAAAAGGTTACTAATTCCAATACTTTTATACTTTGGTATGATCGATTGGGACATACAAGATCAATTATGATGAGACAAAGTATAGAGAACTCAAATGGGCATCCATTAAAGAATTTAAAGATTCTTTTAAATAATAAATTTTCTTGCACTTCTTGTTATCAAGGCAAGTTGATTATTAGACCATCACCAATAAAGGTTGGGATTGAGTCCCCTGCGTTTTGGAACATATACAATGGGATATTTGTGGACCTATTCACCCACCTAGTGGGTCGTTTAGATATTTTATGGTGTTAATATATGCATCTTCTAGATGGTCTCATGTATGCCTATTGCCATCTCGCAACCTAGCATTTGCAAAATTAGTGGCACAAATAATCCGATTATGGGCACAATTTTCCGATCATCCAATTAAGTCTATTAGACTTGATAATGCCACTGAGTTATCATCCCAAACATTTAATGATTATTATGTATCAATTGGGATAAAAGTGGAACATTCTGTAACTCATGTTGTTCACACTCAAAATGGCCTTGCAGAATCTTTGATTAAACGTCTGCACTTGATAGCAAGACCATTACTCATAAAAACCAAGTTACCTACTTCAGTTTGGGTCATGCCATTTTGCATGCAGCAATGCTAATTCATCTCAGACCGACACATTATCATAAATATTCTACGTTGCAATTAGTTTTGGGTCATGAACCTAATATATCCCATCTAAGAATTTTTGGATGCACTGTATATGTGCCTGTAGCACCGCCATATCGCACCAAGATGGGTCCCCAAAAAAGGTTATGAATATATGTTGGGTTTGATTTACCCTCCATTATTCTCTATCTCGAAATATTAATGAGAGATTTGTTCACTGTTCGATTTGCAAATTGTCGATTTGATGAGACATTTTTCCTAAAATGTTGGTGAAATCAAACGGAAAATTTCGTGGAAAATCCATCATTGTCTCATCTTGATCCACGTTCCTCTATTTATGAAAAAGATGTGCAAAAAATTATCCATTTGCAGAAAATAGCAAATCAATTGTTATATGCATTTATGAAACTGAAAAGGATAACGAAATTATATATCCCTGCAGAGAATATTCCAATCCATATTGATGTCCCTGTTGGATAATCTTCTAGTATCATAGCTAATGCGTTAAAATCACGCCTAAAACGTGGCAGACCATTGGGTTCTAAGGATCAAAATCCTAGAAAAAGGAATATAAATGATCAAGATGACACTACGAAAGAGTCTCATAAAGAAACCCATGATTTAACCAATCCTGAGATTCATGAGGATATCGATGAGCCTGAGACTCAAGAAAATAAGGAACTATCAATAAATCCAATCGATATTGAGACAAATCTGAATCGATTGAATGTAGTAATGGATTATGTCTTTACATACAATGTTGCATCTAGCATTATGCAAGATAATGAGGATATTGAACCTCAATCCGTTGAAAAATATCGATAAAGACGTGATTGGCCAAAATGGCAAGAAGTAATCCAATCTGAGTTCAATTCACTTGCGAAATGTGAAATTTTTGGGCATGTAGTCCAAATACCTAATGGTGTTAAGCATGTTGGCTATAAATGGGTCTTTGTACGAAAAAGGAATGAGAAAAATGAGGTACAAAGATATAAAGCACGCCTTGTTGCACAAGGATTTTCATAAAGGCCTGGTGCCGATTATGAAGAGACGCATTTTCCTGTTATGGATGCTATAACATTCTGTTATTTCATTAGTTTTGCTGTCCATAAAAAGCTTGACATGCATTTAATGGATGTGGTTACAACCTACCTTTACGACTCACTTGATAATGAGATATACATGAAAATTTTCGAGGGATTTAAAATGCCTAATGTACATAATTCAAAGTCCATAGAAATGTTTTCAATCAAATTGCAAAGATCTTTGTATGGTCTAAAGCAACCACGAAGAATGTGGTATAACCTCCTTAGTGAATATTTATTAAAGGAAGTTTATATAAATGATGCCATTTGTCCATGTGTTTTTATAAAGAAAACAACATCGGAGTTTGTTGTACTTGCCGTATATGTTGATGACATAAACCTTATTGGAACTCATACACAAGTCCAAAAGGCAATTGCTTATTTAAAGAAGGAATTCGAGATAAAAGATCTCAGAAAGACAAAATTATGTCTCGACTTGCAAATTGAACATTTGACAAACGGGATTTTTGTTCATCAATATGCCTACATAGAAAAGGTATTGAAACGGTTTTACACGGATGGAGCACATCCATTAAGTACTCTAATAGTTGTTCGATCACTTGATGTGAATAAGGACCCGTTCCCACCTCAAGAAAAGAATGAAGAGCTTCTTGGTCATGAAGTATCATATCTTAGTGCAATTGGTGCACTAATGTATCTTGCTAACACTACAAGCCCTAACATAACTTTTTCAGTTAATGCCTTAGCAAGATATAGCTCCGCTCCTACAAGGAGACATTAGAATGGAATCAAACACATATTGCGGTATCTAAAAGGGACTACCGATATGGGCTTATTTTATAGCAATGATTGCAATCCCTATCTTATTAGTTATGTCGATAGTAGATATTTATCTGACCCGCACAAGGCTCGATCTCAAACAGGCTATGTGTTTATATGTGGAGGCACTGCCATATCTTGGCTATCGACTAAGCAATCAATCGTGGCTACTTCATCTAATTATGCTGAGATAATTACTATTCTTGAAGCAAGTCGAGAATGTGTTTGGTTGAAGTCTATAATAAATATTATTCGAAACAAATGTGGTTTGAAGTGTGACAAACTACCCACAATTTTGTATGAAGACAATACAGCATGCATAGCTCAATTGAAGGGAGGATTCATAAAAGGATATAGAACAAAGCACATTTCACCAAAATTATTTTTCATACATGATCTTCAAAAGAATGGTGATATCAATGTGCAACAGATTCATTCAAGCGATAATATGGATGATTTGTTCACCAAATATCTACTGACGTCAACCTTAAAGAAACTAGTGTACAAAATTGGGATGCAAAGGCCCAAGGATGTGAATTGATTCTCTCATTAGGGGGAGTTAATACGCGTTGTACTTTTTTTTCCTTACAAGGTTTTATCCCACTAGGTTTTCCTTGCAAGGTTTTTAATGAGGCAACCAAAAAGCGTATTTCTGAACGTGTGTACTTTTTGTCCTTCACTATGATTTTTTTTTCTAATAAGGTTTTAACGAGGCACATTATCTATGGACATCCAAGGGGAAGTGTTATAAGAAATATCAAATTATGGCGAATGTCTACTCTTCCTCCTTGATATTCATCTCAAATGCTTAATGATATATTCAATGACATATTTTCTATGTTTAATGACATATTCAACGACATATGTTTTTTCACTTTTCATGCCTATATAAAGGCCTTGTAATAGATAAGAAAATATACAGAATTGAATAAGAAATAAAATTTCTCCCTTCTCTCTATCTCCATTTCTTGTTCATGTTTTACTAAATTGCTTTTATTTCATAACAAATTTCAATTAGTGATTTTTAGCGGCAATTGTTTTTATTGTCACTAAAAGGATATCTTTTACTAGCTAATGGTCATGTCCCACTAATATTTTAGCTTAAAGAATCTATTAGCGACAATTGTCGTATTCCCGCTAAATAATTGCCGCCAAAGGCCTTTTTTGTAGTAGTGGAAATCAACCATCCAACACCCCAAGAGCCATCTTGCTTGAATTCCGCCACAAGGCCCAAACAGAATCGCATCATATGTGTAAATAGTTAATTATCTCACAACCCATCGTAGCATAAAAGAGTAGCACATGGAACCTGACAGACACGAATAAGATCAACTCTAACCGAATGACACACTCTACAATAGTTGTGCTGAGTAAACAAAACCCAACCCGATGTAGAATACACACCCTCATTAGGCCTACCGGTGGCATCCAAATCAATTCTATTCCTCCTGATATAGGTATATAATCTCCAAAAAGTCCACATTACCTATCCATAACACATACAATCAGCCATGAACCTCTCCACATACCTTCACTGTCCACAACCAAGGAAAGATAGGCCTCTGAGAACTCTCCTAGTCTCAAATCCCTAGAATACAAGAATCTACATGTCTGATCCTAATCCCACAAGTCAAATGACTGACACAACCCTCATACACCATCATCTCATGAGATATACTTCCATAGTTCCTTTGAGCCATATAGCCAACATCTGAACATCAGCATCAACCAGGCGATTACCATAATACTAGTCAAGCTACGCAAAATCAAAACTCTATGCGCCTTCTGAAATGCGTACCCTTCTCAGGTGATACCAGATAGTGCCAACATTCTTCTAAACATCTGAAACAGTTCGTACTGTCTAAAAATCATGACCTTCCCTTCGAACGGAACCGTAACCTCGTACATGTAAACCTCAATCCCACACATCGCACTGCATCCGTCATGCGATCATATGAAAACACGAGAACCTTATTGTCAACTCTGAATCATAAGTAGGATAGACACTCCATCAACTAGAAACCTTCCACTTGATCCCATCTGCGAGAAAATCACGACAAGCAACATACTCTTCATACCTGGAGAAGACATCCGTCTCAAGTTGTGGTTGACACCATCGAGAACTCTTCGAAACCCATTTGCACATAACCAAGCCATCAGAACTGAATCCCTCTATATCAGCCAAGACACGTAGGTCCCCAAACCCAAGAGTATTGCCACAAAGCACCGGCAAAGCCTCATCGCACCAAATGAACCAAAAGAACCTATCATATCTAATACCATGCCGACCCGAATCACTACCAAGCTGACCTATTTCCTTGAATTCTCCTCGACTTGCCTACAAGTCAACACTTCTCCTTACTAGTACACCACGATCCTTAACCCAAAGCTCACTACAAGAGATCCTAGCATGAAACCTCGTTCGTCCTGAAGCCCAAAAGCCATTATATTCCCTCTTAAGTACCCAAAAATACCTCATTCGAGATACCCACTCTAAAGAGACCTTATGTAAATCTGAAATTGTTTCCTTAACCTCTATGATACTGAAATATAAAATCCATAATGATATAGAAATATTGCGATATCAACACCATCCAATGCAAATCTAAGATTTTAGCCATTTATATATTCAAAAATTTCTCAAATACCATATATGAATCTTGATCCCATTAGAACCTTCTCGAGAGTCATCCACCCTACTCTAATCTCAAATGCAACGCCCAAACAATCCAAACGACATGTGCTCCATTAACACACCAACACCCAAAGAAGTAACCCAATTTTAAGGCAACCGAGTGCCTCCCTTCACTTAGCACATCACATCCACCATAAAAAACAAACCCGAATCATTCCAGGATTTCTATATATCGATAGAGTGTAATACATCATGCATCCAGAAATTTCCTTGCTCAAGTCATCCTCAAAACTAACCTCTGCAAGTCATAATTGATCCTCAAATATGCCTTAGATCGAAACCAATCTAATACATAACCATGCAATATGATCATCGATAGCAGACTCCCCCACTTGGCTCGAAGTCATAAAACATAATATATGATAACCCATAATACCCTTACTACATCACTACTATAATCCCGCACAATAATTCAACAAATCCTTCATAAGCTTATGTAGAACTAATCATAATGTACCTAAAATCATCTGCTAAGCACATATTCATCCTTGCGACAGTCGTGCGAGCTCCTTCAAACGATCCAAACTCAAATTGCAATACATGTAACCTACTGGTAGAAAGAAAGTCTCCATAGAAACATCCTAAGAATCACACATCTGTAGACTACCCCGTAGGTAATTACCCACCTACTCAGCCTCAAACTGGCATCTCTTTATTAGGGGTGCTTATCGGGCGGGTCGGACGAATAATTACGCTTAATGGTGTGTCTTAACAGTTATCGGATTATAAATATAGTAATCTGCTAGCCATCCAATAAGACAACAGGCGAATTTGTATCAGATTAACAATTATCGAGCGGTTATGTTACATCCCATATTTTTGTACATGGAAGTACGCCATAAGTAAATTGATATAAGCTCGGAAATGATATGTTACATTCTGCATTTTCGTACGTTAAGGTTTCATCGTAATTTAATCGACGTAAGTTCGGGAATGAGATTATTTTGAGATTATAAGCATTATGCTATTTCAAACAAGTGATGAGTAGATTCGTGAAGGTGAGAGGGGAAGCAAGTCAAAGAAAATGAATTTTCGTCCCAGTTTGACATGTTGGGATAAAATACGGCCTGAGCTAAAATACTCAATATTTATGGACTAGTGCCATACAAGGTACCACATGACCATGATATTAAGGTGTATAAGGTATGTTAAAAGTGAATAATATTTTAAGTAAGTGGAGATAATTGATTAAGTGGATAAGAATATTTTTGGGGCTGCCACGTGGCATTAAGCCAAGCCAAGTGACACAAATTTGCATGATGAGTCATAAGGCATAAGACACTTGCCACTTGAATACGTTGACACTGCAACTTGATATCAACGTAGCATTCTTTTGGCATGACACTTAAACAAGAAATGTGAGTGGTTTAATTTATCAAGGGATTAACCAGATAACAAAAGTTTCTAGCTTTAAAAATGAAACAATAGCTACCTTATAGCAGAGATAGATAAGCTAGAAATAGTAGCAAATATCCATTTATGTGCAATGCACAAAACAGAAAATTTGTTGACCTTCACTTCCCATTATATATATGGTCACTTGAATAAGATCAGCAACGTTGGGTGATTAGCACAACAAAAGGCTCCTTTAAGATGTCAAGCTGAAGATGGTCATATTCACTAAGTGACGAATGAGCTTCAGCAAAGTTCATACAAGGTCCGATTATGCGTGAGATGCAATTCTAAGAAAGCACGATACAATCTTTCTCAAAAATATCATGCGGATTATTTCCTACTTCGATCTGGCATTACGTGTTGTCGCAATTAACGGGTATTAAAGGGATTGTCATAAAAATTGATTTAGTTATGTTAAGGTTATCCCTTCTTTCTTTTTGGCATGATCCAAATAATACCAATGAAACGAGCAAAATATGCAACTTTCATAAATGACTCTATTCATAGAAATACTAGGGGTGTCTATATTCTTGATTCCCTATGTGAATTATTATCATATCTTCTGTTCATGGGTCTCAAAAAAATACGTATTTGATAATATTTATCCGAAAGGCATATTGATTTTTATGGCATTCCGAGAAAATCTTATTAACGTATTTCCTATGTATTACATGCTTATATACATGTACATTGACTCATGACCAGATGGCATTAGATACTCGTATATATGTACATTACATGTATATGGGATATGTGAAAAGGTTACAGCGTTATATACGCACCACCTGATCAGCTAGTATACATTGATAATTTGTCCACAGCGGCCGAGATGATATGATGGGATGCCCTCAGATGCTTAGTGATGTTATAAACGTATATACATATGCATTGTATGACATTATACGCATATGCATGATATTATAAGTATTAATGATTCATAGAGTAATTCGGACTTACATGTTGAGTTTTTTACTCCATGTTTCTCTCATGTCTATTATTTACTGATTTTTATTCCTTACATACTCGGTACATTATTTGTACTGACATCCCTTTTGCCTGGGGACACTGCGTTTCATGTCTGCAGGTCCCGATAGATAGGTCGAGATTCCTCCAAGTAGGCTATCAGCTCAGCGGAAGATGTTGATGTGCTCCATTTGCTCCGGAGTCACTTGTTTGGTCAGTATGATTTGGACGTGTATTGTTTGGTATGGCGCGGTCCTGTCCCGACCTTTATGAAAACTATGTATTCTTAGAGGCTTGTAGACAGATGTTATGTATATGAAAGATTATATGGCCTTATCGGCCTATGTTTAGTGTACGAGTGATCATTTCGGTCTTATAGGCCGTATGTCTTAGGTATATGTTGGTATTACATGTTTTATTCTAGTTATCTCATGGCAACCTTTTCGTCTCATTTTCCTATGATAGTATGATAAAACAAGATACGTTATGTTGGTACTCGGCTGAGTAAGGTACTGGGTGCCCGTCGCTGTCCATCGATTTGGGTCGTGACAGGTTATCGGACGACTTATCGGCTAAACCAAATAGAAAATTTTTGAACAATCATTCAATCAATACCAAACAGTTTCAAATCAATACCAAATTTTTAATACCATTTAAGATCGAACCAAACAATATTATTGAAGAGTCTTCAAGATTACTCATTCTGTCATACACGTATTAAACAAATTTTTAATACCATCAAGACTACTCATACATGCATACACGTATTAATCATTGAGATTTTGATTTTTTGACTTCTCGATTTTCAGTTCAAAGGATAAATGAGACTGACGACTTCTCTGTCTCATGTGGCTGCAGACAATTGAGAATTAGAAAACAGAAATTAGGGATTTAGCCATTTAGAATTTTAATATTACTTTATATATATAGGGGTAAAAGTATAAATATAAAAATTCTTAACGGGTTAACGGTTTACCCGATAAGAAAATTGAGTAATCCGTCCCCAAACCGTTAAGCCGTTAATTATAAAATCTCAATCCGTTCACCATCCATTACCCTGATAATTCGATATCCCATAAGCCAATAAGCTATCGGTTTGGTTCGGTTAACGGTTTCGGTTCGATTTTGAACAACCCTACTCTCTATGACCTCATCCTGGTCTCAACCACTATGCAATCACTAAATCCTCCCGAGTCTGAACTCGTCATTAAGGCATAAGAATCTACTTCATTCCACACATGAACAACATGAAAGATCTCTCAACACACCCAAAATTCGAGACTATACGACACATCAAGACAGAAATCAAGCGCCCATAGTCCTTTTCACATCCAAAGCAAACTCTTATCGTCATATACAAATCATTTAAACATAGCTCTCATTCACATCATACCCATTATATAGCTATCCAACCACTCACTGAGCCATCAATCTCACTTCTAGGGACACTACCGGACATATAAGTCCAAACGCAAATACTCATACAACCGAAACCACCAAACCCAAATTGCGGTCTGAACCCGACCTCAAGTCCTTCAGACTAGCTCATAACCACCACACCAAGAAAACATCTCACACCCCATCTATGACATCACAAACCATCGATGTACAACTGATACTGAATGCTCATCATCACATAAAGAAATTCAAAGAGATACGTTTCAAGCTGAATTAATGCTGCACGATAAGGAAAGAAAGATGAAATTTTTTTCTATATGCCCTGTAGCCTCTTGATTATAGGTATGGACATCATCGTACCGATCTGCAAGACTCTACTAGACACTTGCTCATGACTCATAGAACATATGAACCTAGAGCTCTGATACCAACTTGTCACGATCCAAAATCTGCCTAGGCATGATGGAACCTAACCCAACCTGCTAGGTAAGCCAAATATCAACCAACACAATTTTAATAATAATGATAAGAGTCAAGAAGTAAACTAACTGAATTTTATATAATAACCCAAGGATTGGTAGTACAAGTCATGAACTTCTAAGACTTAGAGTTACAAAGCAGGTGCAAAATAAATACATCATATGTTCGAATTATACATAAATAGATTTGCAAATTTAAAGCTACAAAGAGCAAGTAGCAGCTATATTCGAAAAGCATGTATATCTTCAATGTCAGCTCCCTCCATACACAATAGCATCAGCTCCAATATCTACACGCAAGGTGCAAAAATGTAGTATGAGTACAACCGACCCCATATACTCAATAAGTAACAAACCTAATCTTAGGTTGAAAGTAGTGACGAGCTCGGAAGATGGTCAGAATCCAATACCAATAACCAATAACAACTCACAATAATTTAATTAAGAGAGTAAAAGTAATACTTTAAAGATATTATGATCAGCTCATTCACATTTACGGGAAAGTAGACATGCTTTTCAAGTATAATAGTCAAAGTCCAAATCTTGCCACTGAAATCATTTAAACATGAGATTTATCATAAGAACTGTATTTTTCCAATTCACAACATCAAATAAGACCTTTTGTTTACCAATTTGCACGAGGAAAGTACATTTTTATGCCTACATGTCAATATACATGCCAAGTCATGAAATGTCATATATCGTCTAGCATGAGGAAAATACATCTATATGCCTACATGTCAAATCATCAAATGTCATGTTACTATCTAGCATGAGGAAAATACATCTCTATGCTTGCATATCAAGCAGGTAAATAATTTCATAGTGATATCATCATGTACACTCACTCTCAGCACACTCAAGGTGCCTGGCTTAAATACCCCCACTCCATCACACACACAATCACTCGGTACTGTACGGGTGCCTGGCATAAAAGCCCCTCAACAAAGCACATGTATATATCATTGTGTCTGTGCCCACTGCTGGCATGTCAGACTCCGGAGGGGCGTACCCTGCCCAAGCGCTAATCATAAGCAAATATGGCCTATTACGGCATGCAACCCGATCCAAATAACAATAAAGCTAATATGGCTTGTTGTAGCGTGCAACTCGATCCAACTATAGTTTGCCTAATTACCATTCGTAGCTACTATTCAATTGTTACTAACTTGTATCACGTATATTCAAACGCGCAACGAATACAGCTTGTGTCAATTGTATTCGTTTGCGCAACGAATATAATATGTATCAACTGTATTCATTCGCACAATTGTATTCATTCGTGCAACGAATACAATATGTATCAACTTTAACCAAGGAGAAACATAAGGGTATATACAAAGGACACAACTTGTATCGACCGTATATAAGAGTGTATACAGAGGATACAACATATATCGATTGTATTTGTTCACGCAACAAATACAACCAAGGTGAAATACAGAAATACAGAAAACTAAAATATTCTTGTTGAGAGTTGAACTCAAGACCTCAAGCACATGGTGAGATTGTATCTCAAGAGAATGCATCTCGAAATCTCAAACCTCTTCTTGGCGTGCATTTTCATGTCTTGGAGCTCAGTTTTATATAATTTTCACAAATTACTCCAAACATATTAATCTAATCAATAGCTTATTACTGAAAATAACATAATATACTTATGTATGCCTAACATACATCTCAAAATCAGTGAAAATAGTAACTCATGCAATTATTATTTACAAGGAATGCCTCAAAAACAAAGCCAGGGGTTGAGTGCCCACTCTCCTTAGCCTTTAATTCCCAAAACAATGGTTTCTAATTCTAATCACCTAGGCAACTCTTCAATAACCCAATAATGTCTAATTTGTATAAATTTAATTAGGATCATTTACATTGGAAATGTTTAATTTATACATAATAAATTCAATATAAAAATTAGAAGCTTTCGAAATTAAGGATGTAATTAGGAATTTAAATGTATTAGCAATATAAAGATAACGATTTGAAGCTTAATAAAATTTAGCAATTTGATAATTATTAAAATTATGATTTTTCCAAAGAGTATTTTGACATGAATTTAGAAAACTCGAACAACCAAGCCACATCCGCGGTGCGTCAGGCCCATTTTAGTTGTCCCGTCAACAACCAATTAGTAGGTAAGTTAACGAAACTTGTTTCTTCTTGCAATCATTGGATGACTAAACTTGTTTCTTTCTGCAATCATTGGATGCCATATTCCGGTTCACTTTTCTCCTCCTTAATTTTCTTTTTAATTTTCTTATTCTATAGTATAAAACGAGCAAATTGGTTTGTTAGTTGGGCGTCAACTGTGAACCCTAAGAGACTGTTGGGAAAGGCTAAAGGGAATTGGATTTGAGTATAATTGGATGAAATTACACAATTTACTATATTTATTTGTCTAATTAATTACTTCTTTCGGTCCATTTTAAGTGATTTTTTGACTTTTTTTTGTGGTCCACAGTATTTGATTTTTTCAAATATCAAAAAGGAATTAACTTTTTTTTTTCAAAGTTGCCCTTGGAATAAAGAGCCCAGGAGTAGTTTGTTATATTTTGTCACGGCCCGAAATTTCCCAACGACGGGACCGTGATGGCGCCTAAGATTTTACTTGCTAGGCAAGCCAACGTTAGAGAATCACTAAACCAATTCCTTATTCCCATTCAGTAATTAACAATAAGTACCTAAGATGAAATATAATAAGTGCAAAATATCATAAAACTGTATTAATTACTACCAATCGGATCTGTAGTCACAATTCATGAGCATTCTAAAATTTACTACAAGTAATATTCTGAAAGAAACTGTCTCAATGAAAGAAATAATAGAACAGAAAAGATAGACGGGGACTTCAAGGACTGTGAACGCCGATAGATCTATCTTGAGTCTCCGGACAGCGGACCAATAGCAAAATCTCGATCAACCCGAGCCGGAATCAAAATCTGCATAGAAAGTGCAGAGTGCAGTATCAGTACAACCGACCCCATGTACTGGTAAGTGTCGAGCCTAACCTCGACGAAGTAGTGACGAGGCTAAGGCAAGGCACCTACAAATCAACCTGTACAATTTAATAGTGTATACACAAATAACAGAAATGAAGAACTAAACAGGAAATGTCGGGAGGGGAATATACTGAGGGGAATACAAGATAAAGAACTACAACATAATGATTACCTGAGCAGTCAATATACCATGAATCAACAGGAATAGTGAATACAGTAAAGGGAAAATGCACGACATCACCCTTTGTGCTTTTACTCTTAATCTCACCATAAAATTAATAGAAACGGCACGACATCACCCTTCGTGCATTTACTCTCATATCATGGCACGGCATCACCCTTCGTACTTTTACACTTATAATATGGCACAACATCACCCTTCGTACATTAACACTCACAATATGGCACGACATCACCCTTCGTGCATTAACACTCACAATATGGCACAGCATCACCCTTCGTGTATTAACACTCTCCTTTACCATAATGCAATGCATAAATAACAACAGGGAGATAGAATAACAAGTACAAACCTTACTTCAATATTTGGTTCCATAATATAAATCTCAACTTTTAAATGAATACTCGATTATCAACAGAAAATCCGTAACCATGATAATGACGATCAATTTAACAACACTAGTATAAACATGTAGCAATTAGGCATAGGAAAGAGACAATATAAGAAAACGGAAGAAACATGGAATACATGTAAATTGGCGGCGCATATGTACTCGTCACCTCACATATACGCCCCTCACATGAATTTCCCTTAGCAAATAATCTAAAGTTCCTAATTCCCTCAAGTCAAGGTTAGACACAACACTTACCTCGCTCCGAAGGCCACTTAATTCTCGATCATAGCTTTTCCTTTGGAATTCACCTCCAAACCACTCGTATCTATTCAAAAATGACTCAATAATATTAAATATTGCTAAAGAAATCAATTATATTGCATAAATTAAATTTCTCAAAGTTTCCTCGAAAAAGTCGAGAAATCGACCCCAGGCCCGCTTGGTCAGTACCCGAGGTTTGGACCAAAATCTATTTATCCATTCACATCCGAGCCCGAATATGTAATTAGTTTTGGAATCCGACCTCAAATTGAGGTCTAAATTCCCAAATTTCCGAAATTCCTAGTTTTCTACCCTAACCCCTAATTCTACCATGAAAATTCTAGATTTTAGGTTGATAATTCAAGAAATGTAATGGGTAATTGAAAAGAAATGGTTTAGAATCACTTACCAACACTTTGGGGAAAAAATGGCTCTTGAAATATCGCCTCACACCGTTTGTGTTTTGAGAAAAATAAATTTTTGACTAAATCCCGTGTTTGGATTCTGTTAAGTGCTGGGCCACAATGTTCATCGCATTCGCGAGAGCACTGTCACGTTCGCGAAGAGTATAGGCTGCCAAGCCTTCGCGTTCACGAGACCATGTTCGCGTTCGCGTAGGCTACCCCCTAGCCTTTGCGTTCGCGAGACATTGCTCGCGTTGGCGATGAAGGAACGATCGACTCTTCCCCAGGTGTGCGTAACACTACATGTTCGCGAGGAGCTGGTCGCACTCGCGAAGGGTAACGCCCCCATCACTTCGCGTTCGCGACTAAGCCTTCGCGTTCGCTAAGAAGAAAACTTCAGCTGCCCAGTTTACTCTTCGCGTTCGCGAGAGTACCTTCACGAACGCGAAGAAGGACCTGTCAGAACACCTGCTGTAGCAAAATACCAAATTTTCAAAGTCCAAAACATCCCTTGGCTTACCCGAAACGCACCCAAGCCCTCGGGGCTCCAAACCAAATATGTACACAAGTCTAAAAATATTATACGAACTAGCTCACGCGATCAAATCGTCAAAATAACACCTAGAACTATGAATTTAGCACCAAATCAAATGAAATTCTCAAGAACACTTTAAAATTCTTATCTTCTCAACTAGACGTCCGAATCGCTTCAAATCAACTCCGTTTCTTACCAAATTTCACAGACAAGTCTTAAATATCATATTGAACCTGTACCAGGCTCCGAAATCAAAATACGGACCCGGTACTAACAATGCCAAACATCAATCAATTCTTAAAAATAAATAGTTTTCAGACTTTTAATTTTTATCAAAAATTCATAACTCAAGCTAGGGACCCCCGAATTCGATTTCGGGCATACGTCGAGGTCCCATAATTCGATACGGACTTACTGGGACCGTCAAACTATGGATCCGGGCTCGTTTACCCAAAATATTAACCGAAGTCAAATATAAATCAAACTTTTATGGCATAAATGCTTATTTTCATCAATTTTCAACATAAAAGCTTTCCGAAAACCTATCTGAACTATGCACGCAAATTGAGGAGGGTAAAAATAAGATTTTAAAGGCTTAAGAGCGCAAATTCGAGTTCTAAAACATAAGATGACCTTTTGGGTTATCACATTCTCCACCTTTAAAACAACCGTTCGTCCTCGAACGGACATAGAAAAGTACCTGGACTGGTGAAAAGGTGGGGATATCTACTCCGCATATCGGACTCGGACTCCCAAGTAGCTGCCTCAATAGGCTGACCTCTCCACTGCACTCGAACTGAAGGGTAACTTTTTGATCTCAACTGGTGAACTTACCGGGCTAAAATAGCCACCGACTCCTCCTCGTAAGTCAAATCCTTGTCCAATTGGACAAAGCTGAAATCTAACACATCAGACGGATCGCCGTGATACTTTTGAATCATGGACACGTAGAATACCGGATGAATAACTGCTAAACTAGGTGGCAATGCAAGCCTGTAAGCCACCTCTCCCACTCTCTCCAGAATCTCAAAAGGTCCGATATACCTAGGGCTCAACTTGCCCTTCTTTACGAACCTCATTACACCCTTCATCGGTGATACTCGAAGTAACACTCTCTCTCCGACCATGAATGCAATATCACGAACTCTACGGTCGACATAATTCTTCTACCTGGACTGAGCTGTGAGAAGTCGATCCTGAATAATTTTGACCTTATCCAAGGCATCCTGTACTAAGTCTTTGCCCAACAACCGAGCCTCTCCCGGCTCGAACCACCCAACTGGCGACCGGCACCACCTACCATATAATGCCTCATAGGGAGCCATCTGAATGCTCGACTGGTAGCTATTTTTGTAGGCAAACTCTGCAAGGGGCAAGAACAGATCCCACGATCCTCCGAAGTCTATAACACATACACGGAGCATATCCTCCAAGATATGAATAATACGCTTGGACTGCCCGTTCATCTGAGGATGGAATGGTGTGCTCAACTCAACCCGCGTACCCAACTCACACTGTACTGCCCTCTAGAAATGCGAGGTAAACTGCATACCTCAATCAGAAATGATAGACACGGGCACCCCGTGAAGATGGACGATCTCATGATTGTAAATCTCTACCAATCGCTCCGAGAAATAGGTAACTGCCACATGAATGAAATGCGCTGACTTAGTCAGCGTGTCCACAATGACCCAAACTGCATCGAACTTCCTCTGAGTCCGTGGAAGTCCAACAACAAAATCCATAGTGATACGCTCCCACTTCCACTCAGGAATCTCTATCTTCTAAAGCAAACCACTAGGTCTCTGATGCTCGTACTTTACTTGCTGACAATTTAGACACTGAGCTACATATGCAACTATGTCTTTATTCATCCTCCTCTACCAATAATGCTGCCGCAAGTCCTGATACATCTTGGTGGCGCCTGGATGAATAGAATACCGGGAACTGTGGGCCTCCTCAAGAATCAACTCACGAAGTTCATCCACATTAGGCACACAAATACGACCCTGCATCAGCAAAACTCTGTCATCTCCAACAGTAACCTGCTTGGCACCACCGTGCCACACTATGTCTCTAAGGACAAGTAAATGAGGATCGTCATCCTGCCGATATCTGATGCACTCAAACAAAGAAGACTGAGCAACTGTACAATCTAGAACATGGCTGGGCTCAGAAACATCCAACCTCAAGAACTGGTTGGTCAAGGCCTGAACATCCAATGCAAGCGGTCTCTCACCAACTGGAATATATGCAAGACTACCCATATTGACTGACTTTCTATTCAAAGCATCGGCCACCACATTGGCCTTCCCGGGATGATACAATATGGTGATATCATAGTCTTTCAATAGCTCCAACCACCTTCTCTGCCTCAAATTTGGTTCCTTCTGCTTGAACAAATATTGCAAGCTCCGATGATCCGTGAATACCTCACATGGAACGCCGTAAAGATAGTGCCTCCAAATCTTCAACGCGTGAACAATGGCTGCCAGCTCTAGATTATGAACATGGTAATTATTCTCGTGAACCTTCAACTGCCGTGAAGAATATGCAATAACCTTGCCACCCTGCAATAATACCGCACCCAAACCAATACGGGATGAGACATAATATACTGTATAAGGTCCTAAACATGTGGGTAACACCAATACCGGTGTCGTAGTCAAAGCTGTCTTGAGCTTCTGAAAGCTCGCCTCACACTCGTCTGACCACCTGAACGGGGCACCCTTGTGGGTCAATCTGGTCAACGGGGCTGCTATGGATGAAAACCCCTCCACAAATTGACGATAATAGCCCGCCAAACCCAAGAAACTACAGATCTTTGTAGCTGAGGTAGACCTAGTCCAGTTCTGAACTGCCTTAATCTTCTTAGGATCCACCTGAATATCCTCTGCTGATACAACGTGACCCAAGAAAGCAACCGAACTCAACCAAAACTCGTATTTTGAGAACTTAGCATATAATTGGCTGTCTCTCAGAGTCTGAAGAACGATTCGAAGGTGCTGCTCATGCTCCTCTCGACTGTGGGAGTAGATCAAGATATCATCAATAAACACAACCACAAAGGAATCCAAGTAGGGTTTGAACACCCGGTTCATCAAATCCATGAATGCTGCTGGGGCATTTGTCAGCCCAAATGACATCACTAGAAACTCATAATGCCCATACCGAGTCCGAAAAGCT